>JABJVR010000031.1:8788767-8801018 GCA_025773905.1 Chitala chitala
GCCCCGCCCCTTGCATCCCCCGCCCCCCCCCCCCGTCCCACCCCTCGTGGGTGTTCGGGCCTGGATGCTCTCTGCCTGCGGCTGTGAGCGCCATCTGTGCTGTTACCCACGTGCCTCCGTCCTGCTAGCACGCTAGCAGGAGCAGCATTTTTTTTCCTGGATAAAAGGACAGATTCCAGATCTTCTGCCTTCACGATTCACCGAGATGCAGAAGACAGTGATCGTACGAGGCACGTCCTCCACAACATTGGCTAATGTTGTGTTACATATTTACTGTAATTCTGTCCTGTAATATGCATTGAAGCATATCCAGGTTATACATGATTAATTTCAGGAAATATTTGCATGCTGGTACACAACTGAAAATCTGTGTTCTAGTGTGACAGTATTATGTTTCTGTTTTTTCTTTTTTTTTTTTTAATTTAGCTAATTATAATAATAAATTAATAAAATCACACAAGGTGGCAGCATGGTGGAAATTGTGGACAAACTCATTTGTATTTTCAAGTTACTTGTAATAAAACTGTCAAAAACTCAAAACATATTTTACCTGGATGTCTTTATTTTAACATTATAAAAATATCTTCTACATAGCATTTATTTGTCAAAATTTGGTTGGTACGGTAAATGTAATCCAGTGCAATTTGGCAAACCATATACTGTATACACATCTATAAAGCAAATGAGAACTGCAGTTGTCCCAGTTCAGTTAGCAGGCCAGATGCTTAAAGGGGCGTTGTCATCAATTACAGTTAGGAGTGGACCACGGATGTAAGGATCTTCTTTGAAATTCTTTAAAGGAGCGATGCTAAGGATGTCATGGATGTAGGTCATTTCAGATGAAGACAAATTAGTGTCTCGGCTAAGGAAAGAAGGGGGGAAAAAAACTTTGGCAGGAGCTTAGAAACAATGATATACTGTACTGTTTTCTGTAGTATCCTATCAGGTCGCTAATGAATTAACACTGATTTAACTTTACTCTTGTTACTGTTGTGGATTTGCTGCTGCCGATATTAAAACAGTTAAAAACACTGATGTATGCATAGGTTTCTGCTATCGTGTGTATAAGCAAGAGTATGTTTTGTCAATTAGTTTTTTTTTTTTTTTTTTTTTTTTTTTTTGATGGAAATATATCGGTTTATGGGGATTTGGTAACAAGTTAAATACAGCAGTCTCTGGTGACCTCATGCTGGGTGTGAAAACAGAGTAGAGTGTGGACTGAGTGTGAGGACACTTGGGAATAAAATGAAGCAAAGATGCAGAATTAAAGAGTGAAGTGCAAAAAGCACAAGCGGAGAATATAGGGTGCAGACACACCTTTCACTCTTAACCGGAATGTGTTCGTGACAAAGGTTACTTCACAATAAACAAAATACTGAAAACTTTCACGTTGTTAAAGTGTTTTCAGCTGAAACTGACCTAAATTTTCAAAACGAAGTAATGAAACTAATAGGTTTTGCCCTCTAGTGGTGAGGTGGACTTTTAGCCTAATTCATTGTCCAGCATCAGACCAAATAAACAGCCATGTTACATTGCTAGGTACTGACAAATGTAAGGAGCTATTAGTCTTAATGTAATCATTAATTCTGACATTTCAGAATACTGTTATATGGTCATTGTTTTGAATATGCTTGTATGTGTAGCACTCATATTACCTGTAATCATTCCAGCAGAGAAAAAAAAAAAAAGAGAAAATGTTGATTTCAAACCAAGATGTATAATTCTGACGTAGCAACATGTTACTACTGTGGAAACAGCACACTGAGAAGAGCCATATAAGACTGTAAGATCCAGCCGTTAGTGATGTGAGCTGGAATATATAATTCCATTGTGCAGCTTTGCACATGTGAACGTGAATCTATCACAATCCATCTGTAAACACTACGTTTAGATGGAGAGCAAACACCAGCCTGAAGAATAGTTCTACCTTGAGAACAGGCAAACAATCAACAAAAGAAAACATGAATGTTTTCATTTTATTTAGTTCCGACATAAAAAGAAGATTGGATCCCCCCCCCCATCCAAGTACACAAGGAAAAATAAATGGGAAACACGTCAGGAGGCACGAAAACCCGGCAGTTGCCGTGCTACAGCAATGCAGCTTTAGCGAGATGCATAAAACCGGATCTGAACATGACGTCCGAGTGTCACAACAGAATGACTAATCAATCCACGTGTGAAAACGAGGATTTTTACTATGGAAATACTGCAACTTTGCCTTCCGCAACATTTGGAGGCCTGGTTAACAAAATTACATTGACATTTTAGCGTTTCTGTGGAAAAAAGCATAATGGCTTTAAAAGTTAAATGGCTTGTTCCGTGCATGTATTGTTTCTCAAAAAATGGAAACGCACCTTATATTCTTAAAATGAAAACTTTTCAAAACTTTCCAAATGAAACCAAAAATGTAGAAAATACAACTTTTATTACTTAAATAGCATGCAGTATGGCAGTACGACACTGCCAACTAGAAAAGGTAATGGGTGTATACAGGTTACACGATAGTTTTCATAGCTGTTACTGCTTTTAATTTTAAAGATTAGTTGTGTTGAAACAGGCCAGCATGCAAACCCTGCACTAGGGATTTATTTACTTATTTTCCTTCGGAAACCCAAAGTGGGTGTGCCTTGGGTCAATTCAAACCCAAAGTGGGTGTGCTTTGGGTCAATTCAAACCCAAAGTGGGTGTGCTTTGGGTCAATTCAAAAGGATTCTGACAATCATTTCTTTAGCATAATCTTTATTTATAATGTATTCCTATAAAAAAACGGAAAATTTAACTGAATAATTTATCGTAATTATACTCTGTCTTTGGATTTTACAAGATGAGTTGAACAAAAGTCATAAAAAGAATTACAAAATTTAATCAAGATAAATCTGATTTGTTTTATTTTCGTATGTAGGTAGGCATTTTCATAATTACAGACATTTCTGAAAGGTCTCTGACCTTTGCTTGCCAGAAAGTGTCACACATTTTAGTCAAAAGCTAATCATTTCAGAGGACTGTGTTGTTATATTTTAAACATCATAAAGCACTAAATTTGCATATTAAAAAAATCAGCCAAATAGCTAACTTGTTGTCCCATTTTTTTAAACTTGTATGTGTTATGACTAGAGCTGTTAGTGTCAGCGGATTTTCAGTTCTAGAAAGGCCAAGATGCCAATGAGTCTGATTATAGTAAGACCATAAAATACTCACACATAAATCCCATCTCACTGTCAGTTACCAGCTACAGTTCTTTTGGGTTCATATTAGTGCTTTGGGACCATCTGCATTCAAATGTGAACACAGTTCACCCTGGTTATACTCATCCTGCTTGTATTCAACAACAATAGTTTAGTTTATTTCATCTGTTTAATTTTAAAGCATTTTTTAGTCTGTACTGCTGTCAGTTGACCAAACTGGTAAAGACTTCATTACATTTCAGTCTACATCCCCAAGGCCATTAAAGATACAAGAATGAATGGAGGGCTGCATTTTCATTTCTCATCTGGTGTAGACAAGAAATTTCAATGTACTGTGCAATATTTAGCATTAACCTTGAAACACGCAGCATTGTTATTACATATATTTATAAGCCATTGCTTGCAGTAATGAACACGTTCAGAAACATTCATAAATTTCCTTTAGCCTTCTGTTACGTTAGGGTGTGATCAAACCTAAATCTGCCTTTTGATTTGTACTCTTACGTTCTCATTGCACTTGAGACGCCGAAGCAATAATAAAAATCTGAAAATCTGTACAAATAATGGTTTACATCTTTCTCCAGATGCTCTACAATTTACGTTTTGTTTCCACTTAGGAGATGTGACTGTTCAGCAGACTGTGAAATGAACTCATTTACTCAAATTGTGAATTAATTGGGTGTGGCTTAAAAATATCATGCATCAGTAAATGCTTGCGTTTTTTTTTCTCTCCCTTGCAGCACTCATGGCTTACACAGAACTCTACAGTTTCTGGAAAAAATAAAAAACCTTGGAGTCCTTCTGTGATTGCTGCCATTTCTACACATGTCGACAAGCCGGCTTGGTTCTGAACAGTACCTTATTAGGTGGGAACTGTTTTGTAACCATTACTTGAAGCTCCACACACCTCGGTGTAATACATTATCATGAGCAAACAGAAAGTCACCGTTCCAAGACACGATTTTTGCATGTTTGCCCAAAACAAATTAAATTAAATGGAGAAATGTTTCAATATAGCACTTTCAGCTTATAGGCATTAAAAAATTAAGTCTTACATTCAAGTACTGGTGGTGGTAAAAAAATAAATAAATTAATAATAACAATAATAATAATGTTGAAAAAAAAGCACTACAAAATATAATTTCTGCAACACCTTATGACAGCAGTGGCAGCTCTAAGCAGGGCATAACACCAAATTTTGGGCCCTGGGCATACACAATCTGACCCCCCCAGTGCCCCCTCTATATAGTACCCCCTTATAGAGCTGTTGGTTAATATCTGGATAGTCAATTCCACTACCCCCACCCCCCAGGGCTGATGCCGCTGGCTCTAAGCAAGCATGAACAACCATATAAACTGGGTAAATAACAGCTATATGTTATTATCATAGTTATTTAAACCTCTAGACTGTTTTTATTTGAATATCTAATGCGAGTCTTCACTCTTCCTTTGCTTTGTGTCCCTGGTCCCTTCATCATCTGTACTGGCTGCTTTATTTTGCAGTTGCTGATTTACAATCAGAATTCAAAATTCTGTGGCAATAACAGAAAAGGTACTTATTACAGTATCTGGATTAGATATTGTTTACTTTTCTATATTAGTCTGAGAGATGTCAGTTCTGTCCGCAGTTTAGGTCTGCATCCTAGAACTAATTTAAAATAAAATAAGTGTGTATCACTATTGCCCTACGATGGATTGACACACTGTCCCCTGCCTTCACCCTGGGCTGCCAGGGATAGACTCCAGGCCAACAGCAACCCTGTGCAAGATAAGTGGATGGATAAATGACTGTCCATTTGTCCATTCCAGACCAGGCAACAGGGCTTAGGCCATGAGCCACACATGTACACGTGTGAATGGTAAACGGTACTTTAGCATGTTATCAGATCGCTTCACTGCATGTCATGAATTAATTGAGTTGTTGTGCTTTAGTCTGAATATCGGTGCACTTCTTTGCATTCCAGTTGCTGTAGAGTGTGCAACTGTTACAAAAGGCACTATATAAAAACAAAAAAATTGACGTGTTTTAATATTGTCATGCTGTGAATCATGTATCTGAATTGACAGATTTTGCATAAAGTTCTATAGGAATATTTTAACGTTGGTTACTGCAGAGTATTAGTAAAATATTAATTTGTATGGGGATAGTTTCTCTAGTCCAGTATGAATATTTTAAAAGTATAGTATTTAATGACCTTTGGAGGACTCTGACTTAAAATTAACTTTGTAATTATTGTGAATAAAAGACTTTTAATATCTTACACATATTAAGTCCAGTACAGAACTGACTTGGTGTAATGCGTTTCCTAGCAGTGGCCAGTGTACAAAGAAATGCAACATTTAAAATTTGGCAGAAAATTTACTTTTTTAAAAGGGGAATATAAACAATATTTGGTATTCCACAATGTGTTTTGTAAAACTGCACAGGAAGAAAAGCGAGCAATTGCCCATATCGAGATTTTCACACTCCCTCTGGGTGTTACTTATTAACTTATTTATTACATTTGCCTTTATTTCTTTTGGTGCAATGAAGTGCTGAGTAACAGTTGTCAGGAGGAATTTACCTGTTAATTGGTGAGAGCTCAACACACACTTCAGTACTACCTGACACAAACACAGGTGTTCTTGTTTTAAATGGGACCCTGGAGAACAAATGTTGTGAACATCACAACTATTTTTATGCAACCGAGAAAATGAACACAGCATGAGACCGGAATGGCAACGAGGAAGAAGAGCTGCTGGAAACATCTTTGAACTCCAGTTAAAGTGATTGAAATTAGTGGGTAATTTAAACACAATGTTCCTTTTCAGAAAAACAATTTGATGTTTACTGTGTTTTTTTTTATTTTAGTATGAGAAAGAAAAGTCTAGAACCCAGATGCACTGCAGTCTTAAGACAGGAGAAAGCAGAAATTAATTTTACACATCACTGTGTAACTAAAAAGAATAACATTATCACTAGGTTTGTGGCATACTATGTAATACTTAGATCAGTCGGTCTGTTGTTCTGTTTTAGGGGACCATACCACGTTTCAATTACTGTGCCCACTGTGCTTGGAGGAATAGGAAGGTTTCCCAAGAAGCTGTGAACTAGCATGTGGGTGTCTGGGTGGGCCGCGACACCCGCCACAACTTGAGGAGCAGCAGCAGTTTCCATCCAGGCCTCTTTAATGAGCAGGACATCCAGTTGCGGCTCCCCTCTCAGACTGCTTCAAAGCCCGTGCTACTTGCCTAATCCTGTCACTCGTAGCTGTCAGAGGAAGAAAACTCCTGGTTATTTGTTTCCATTACTGCCTCAGAGCAGTCAGAGTGTGACACTGGCTCCTGGCTTTGTTGCCGCACCCCTGTCATACCTGGTGTCGGCGGGAAAAAAGATTGCCCCTTCCTTCCATATTGACTTTGCTCTTGCCAAAAGTGGTGAACTGAACAATACCTCCCTTATCCTTATCCAGAAAATACTGAGAACTTTCAAGAGCTTGAATATTTTTGCAGGTCACTATTTTTTTTTCTATAATCTCTTAAAATCTCTGTCTATGTAGTTAGACATATGTGAAGGTTAAAAATACATATATTGAAATGGCAAAAAAATGATTTTTGCAGAATTATGAAACAATGAAGTGTATGCTATGCAAAATTTTTACATTATTGGACCCACACATGCAAAAAGGTCTGAAATGGGAGGAAAACATTAATCAAACTCAGCCTTTAATGTTGGTAGCAGTTACTGTAATTGTAAGGAAGCCAGAAATAGGTGTAAATTAATTGGATTTCATTAACGTAATGGTCAGATAAAAAAGTGAGAAGTTTGGAAAAGGTACAAGGTTACGAATAATGTAAAACTTTAAAAAAGAAACTGTCATAAAAATTGCCCTAGAGTACACTGTAGTGACTTGCATTGTTTCATAAACTATGGTCACTTACATATTCATTAACAAAATGGGAAAAAAAAACAATTATTCTGCACAACCAAACCTGTACAGCCACTTTAATTAACCACAGACATCATTAATACCTGTGTTGACCTTTTTTATTACTTCTTGCTTAAAAATGTTTTAACCAAATCAATAATGTCATCTGAAATTGAAGATACAAATTTAATGAGATGCTTCCAAGAAATATCCCTTCCCATAAGAACATTTGGAAGTACATTAGAATTATGCCTTTAGTCATTTTCTTTGAGTTTCATCTTAAAAATATCCTTTTTCCCGAGATGTAATGTATGATTCACGCTTCATGGGGAACTTTAACTACCATTAAAGGAATAATTTCTCCACTTCAGAAGTAAGCGGTTAATGGGCTGATAATATATTAATTAAGCAGCAATAAATGAGAGGGACTTCTCCAAAGATATGTAGAAAGGACTGTGAAAAGGAAAAGGACATCTCTGGCAGATTCTTGGGCAAAAGCAATATTGATCCTGCAACGATGTAAGTAAAACCAACAAGACTAATTTACGTTGGGTTTAAAATGTGTGCTGCCTTCCGATGTCAGCCCTTTTATCGTCTTTCTGTTTTTAAAACTCTTCCTTTGTCACACAGCAGAATTATATTTATATAGAAACTTCAAGAGAAACGTCACCCTTAAGGTTGGGGAACACACTAAACGTTTTCTAATTATTTGTAATAAATTCAGTGACGTATGAAGTAAACTCTACACTCAATCCATTAGCACATGCTCTGACTTGTACATTTTTGCTCCTGTACCAGGTGTCTACCTCCTTTATGGCTGACAGCACACATCAGGCTTTTCTAAGGACTCAGAGAAATCACTCACAAATCCTTGCAGAAATGAATTTATATCATTCCTGCGTGTGTTGGCTTCAGTCGGAGTGCAACAATCGCCGGCAGGCTTTGTAAAGCATATGTCGTTTACGTTTAGCAACACGGCACCTGATTCAATCTGTCGATTATTGACTTGAAACGTTTGCTGCTCTATAAGAGCCGTCCTGTACTTGTAGACCCTTTTCTGAATTCAGTTTCTGTAAACTGCAAACCATTCTGTGAGCAGTGCTTTCATACTGCAAGTTACTAGCTTTTTATCAATTTATTTTTATTTATTTATAGTATTTCCCCCCTCCTTGAATTTTGTTTGATCTACACTGATCTTTTGACATGAGAATTAGCTTGTTTCCCTCCTAAGTTGCAAGAACGGAATTTCATTTTTTAAGTGAACTGATACACCAGAGTCACAGTTTTTGAACCGATGTGCTACCATCTGTTGGATTTGGCAGACACGGTACTATCAACGCCACTGATTTGATGAACATTTGCTGTGTTACATACATGTCTTAACTTAGACCCCTCTAATTTACCTTTTTTTTTTAATAACAGTTAAGACTGCCTCTCTAGTTGCAGTCGAGGAAACATCATGTTGTAATTTGACTCGTATACAACAACAAACAAATGCATATTTTGTATAAGGGAGAGTCTAGTGGTTTGCCAACTTTTTCCATGCAATCAACCATATCTGTGGAGCTTTTATGTGGGAGTGAATTTAAACATTTTTAGGCCCATTTTTAACATGGTGCCTAAATCAGACCTTAAGCAGTGTGCATTAGTCAGAACCTTGTCTTGTTTATGTACCAATACTATAGTGATCAACCAGTCAGACCAGTTAAATGAAACCATAACCACATTCTTCAAAAATGGTAGCTGGGCTTCAGTTTTATGCTAAGTGTGCTAACGCTAATTGCTTATTCTAGAAAACATCAGTTTAAATGTTTTTAAAGGATTTGACAGGAGCCAATTCAGGCCCTGTTGATAAACACCTGCTGATGACATTTTGCACCATTTTCAATCTTCTCTATGGAGAGCTTGTTTCATGCTTAATGTAGACAGTCTGACTGAAGATCCTGCCAAGTATCGATTTATTCCTTCTGTGATTTTGCTATTGTTTTTAATGCTTTTTCCCAACCAAAAAATATGTACTTATCAGTTGCAGTTTTTTTTTCTATAACTAAGTATAATATATGTCTATGATGAGCAAAAGCCGAGTACCAGATTCAGTGCTTTGATGCGCTAGTTAATTAAGGGACCTAAATGAGAATAAGGTATAATTTTTGACAAATTACGGTCCAAGTTATGACGTCAAGTACGAGTAAATCTAGAAACAAATTCAATGGGGACAGCCAACACCAAGACAAAAGCTTAAAAGCAATCACGCTTCAGTCTGAAAAATTACCAGAAGAATAAAGTGGATTGAAAAAAAAATGAAAGGGAAAGAACCCCACATCCCTTTCAAAAGGTTTTCTGACTGCTGTTATATATAGTATATTTTGTTTCAATTAACAAAGCATGCATAATGCATAAAGAACAGCTTTAAAGTTGACAGCGTCCTAGCAGGGAGCTCTCACCAATGAGCTAGATGATAACGCTCCTTTGTTCTTTTGGCGTGGCAGTCTCGGCATTTGAGAGGTCACTTTGAACATTTGCGTCGACCACCCAGACAATTTATGGCAGGCGTCAAAACGAGAGCGTGGAAGCCTGCGTCTTTTGTCTCCCCGCGGACCGGTCGCGCGGTCAACACCAGACCCCCCCCCGCCCCTTCTGCTGGGGCTGATTTGTTTCAACTCGCTGACGGAGAGGGCACCCACACTGCGGCTGGAGGGGAATTTAATCTTCATGTCCATTATATCGCCGCCTGCTTCTTTCAAGACCGGCTTGTTGCGATGAGATATGTGTTGACTTTTGCAGCGATAACAACAGTCCCTCCACCTAAAAGCTCTCCACTGCAATTCCGCGCTGCTCTACAAATTGGCCGTGAGAAGCAAAACGGAGATGGCAAATATTAATCCTGTCTGCGAGTTCGATCTATGGGCTAGGCAGATTATTGACAGAGTGTGTGGACGTGTGTGTGTGGATGCGTGTGTATGTTGGTGGGGCGAGGGGTTGTTTATAGTAATAGTAGTAATGTTTACCAATATTTTCAGGAGTTAAAAACGTCAAAGCTCAGCTTCTCATACATTTGCTCAAAATGTGATAAACATTGCTGTAGAGAGAATAAATAACAGGCTGACATATACATTTGGAGATAATACTCTTAACAGTTTGGTTTACAGGAAACACCACAGACATAAACAGTTATATGCGCTTGAAATGGAGCTATGGGCTCAGATCAATACCACATATCGGAGTGGAAGATTTATAATCGAGAAGTTGTAATAATACAAATAGCAAGAAATTTACTTGTGTTTGAAACGAAAGCCCTATACTGACTGGCGATACATCACTTTGCGTCACGTTTTTCCGCTGTTTGCTGTTGACTCAAGCTATTCTACAGCTAAAGAAAACCTGTGATGTTGAGCCAGTATTGACAACTCTAAGAAAACACAAAATATGCTTTGTTGATATATAAATCCCAGTGTAAATTTGGCTGTGATCCTCATTTACAAAAAAACAAATGTTAATTATTTATTTTTCTGTGCAGTCACACGTTTTACTGTAGTGATTAGACAGATTTGTTTGACTATGGTAATAATGATGGATTAATGTTTATATGACAAAATAGTGTTTCTGTTAACTTTGCTGGAGGACGACAGTTACAACTGATGTGTATAAATCACATCGCCCAACACTAAAGTCAACAGGAACCGTAAGTCGGATAACAGTAACAAATTATATTACCTTTATACCAATTGCCCTGAATATGTAATTCATGTGTAAAAGTTCACACTGGAGCCATTCTGCTGGCTTATTCAGACAAAGAAATGTGGGCAGGTGGAGATGGAGTGAAGGTGGCATTTTATACCGCTAGAGAAGCAGAGGAGACACAGATTTTTTGCTTTGAACTGCAGTGGAGTGGGGGGGGGGGTTCTTCACAACAGGAGCCACCATTGCTTGCTGGGAGACATTAGGAATAGAGCAAGGGGAGCAATGCTAACTGGTCAGGTAAAGAGAAGGAGATCAGCTAGATGGGGGAGGACAACAAAACGGGAGGAGCATGGAGGTGTCTGACGGGACAAGCGTGTGACATGAGACAGACAGCTGTCAGAGGAAGAAAGCACGACAGTTGTGTAGTGATAGAAAAAAGAATAACATAACTGAAGTAAAATACAACATCACCTGTGACAAAAGAAGGCAGGGATGGACACTAGAAAACAACAGAGTAGAAGTGTGTTTCTGGACCAGTAATGTCAGTCTGTAGTGTATTATGAGTTGCTTAATAATCACCTGTTTTATAACTTTTGCTCAGTGGTAATGTATAAATGCAATTTTATTTAAAGACAATACATCACAGTATCCAGACAACATATTCTTTGTGAGTAATCTATTAAATTAGAAAAACTAAAACTGTCGTTTTCCTGATTAATTCAAGCACTTAAAGGCAGAGGGTTAACACAAGTACTGCTCTGGATCAGTTTCAGAATATAATGAGGCACACCCTTTCAAAAGAACTTTTTCAAAAGGAAAAAAAAAATTCCAGGTGGCCTGCCCACATCAGTGCTTAACTAGGCCTTCTGTGGATATGGGTCTCAGAAGACCTGTACTTAAGTGAAAATTTCACCAAAGTGCAGGTCAGGATTCAACCATTGGTTTTAACTTAAATGGAATTCTATAGAGAGCCTAATCCTATTTTTCAGGTCTATGCACAAAGGAGAAATATCTGGGCATTTAGCTAATGGGAGAAAAATACTGCCATAATTTATTCCTTAGCAGACATTTTTATCCAAAGGAGTTCACTATGTGCTTTTTATTTTCAAGCCAGTTTATATATTGGAATATGTAAGCTCACTTAAAACTGATATGAATGAGAGTATTATATACCTGCCATATATGTATGTTGTCAAAATCTAATAGAATACATAGCATCAGTATAACAAAATTACATTTTGGGTTGAGCTGCAAGGTAGGCATACCAGACTGAGCAGATGAGCTGAAGATACCAGAGTTTTAAAATCATACTTTAATCTCTGACCCTTACACACACACACACACACACACACACACACACACACACACACACACACACACACACACACACACACAAAAAAAATTTAAAAAAAACACACACACACACACTTATTAAAACAAACTTTGTATATATCACAACACGCATCAATTTATTTTT
>JABJVR010000031.1:8809240-8824312 GCA_025773905.1 Chitala chitala
TGTTCTTTATGAATAAGGCGGACGACTGTTCTGTGTTCTTTATGAATAAGGCGGACGACTGTTCTGTGTTCTTTATGCAACTCAGTTTAAAGTACGTTTATAACATTTTATGGAGCTGGCTCAGAATCTGATTGAAGTATGAATATTCTTTGTGTTCTTTATAGGACCTCTTTTTGTGTGTAATTTTTTTTTAAGGTGTCCCTGCAAGGGGAAAATCTGTCTCAATGTTTTAAAGAGAAACATAATGCTGTTTAAACCTCATGTAAGTGAAATTAAATACATTTGCTGCAAAATGTGTCCTGAAAGATTCAGGGAAGTACTGTAGAAGATTGAAGAAAATCAGTTTTTAGTCAAGCACACTCAAGTTTTGAAGGATAAAAGCCTGGTAAGTCAGATCGCGGATGCATTATACAGAATCTCTACTCACAATGCAAACAACTGAATGTGTGAAACAACTAAATAGTTTATAAAAATTGTATTAGCACATTCTGCAGCAAACATTTTTTTTTTTTAACATTGATTGTGATTCCACCCTTGTTCCAGAGATGGTGTAACGTACCAATTAAACCACGGATGTCAAAGCAAACCCGCATGCTTTTTGTATAAATTGGCTCAATTTTATGAGTCCTAAAAGTTTATTTTCGGGTGTATGGAGGGAATTAAAAGCAAAAAGTCAGTTAAATGTCACTTGCAATTAATCATGTAGCAAGGGTTTTCTTTTGGTAGGTGTGCAGTTGGTGGTTCATACTATTGTCTAATATTGGGCTATTTAATTAGGAATCACCATCGATTGAATCAGATTTAATTATTCCATAGCATAAGGTAGAATTAATGCAAGAACAGGCCAATTACTCAGCTTACTCCGGCCCCCACAGGAATCATTAAATCAAATTCCCTCGAGTATGCACATTAGACACCAAGCTTTCCTAAAAGCAGTATGTTTTCCCACCGTGAGAGACAGAGGGAATCGGTAACCTGTAGGAGAGGCTTTCTGTTTCACCAGCAGCCTGTGCTGCCATGGCGATGACACAAAGATTTATTTATCATTCATTGTCACCTCATTCTAATTGATAAATATTCCAGGAGCATCTCTCACCTGGTCCTTTTGCTCATCCGCTGCAGTTTCTCAGTAATTATGTGGCACTTGGGAACTAATAAGTGCTTTGCCTGCTTTTTCAAACCATCTTCTTTTCAATGCACTTGTTACACATCTCTTAAGCAACAGACCGACACAAACCCTCTCGCTGTACCGAGTACAGTTGACCTCTCGCTGTGCCCTGACATGCCACGTTGTCAAGCAAAAGGCACTTACATGTTTGTGCCAGCCTTTGTAATGACACAAAAGTCTTTTCCTTTTTCTCTGCCACACAGCAAAACCTCTGCCAGCATTATTGTTGGCAGAATTGGGTCTGAGAAACGTACATTACGATCGCATTGTTTTCTCCTTTCATGGAAGGTATGGAGACAGATGCATTACAGTGACTGCTGTTTTGTACGAGATTTACATTGTGAGTTTTCCTAGATGACAATGTTGTGTTGAAACAGTAGCCTCGTGAGATTTTCCCAGCTGCTGGTTCAAGGTTACGATGCCCACTGGTTCAGTATGTGCCAGGCTGTTCCGGGATGTTCTTTGTAACCCACTTCTGCTGCAAGCGGGCTCTCTAAAAATGTCACTAACAACAACTGTCCTACTTGCATGGAACATTTATATATGCTGACTTTCTGTCCCAGTGCCAAACACTACAAGGCATTGTTTGTCATTGTGGGTTACGCTAAAAATGTGACACACGATTTGCCATATTTAGTCCCAGTGTCTAACAACACAGCAGAGGCAAGAATCCCTCAGAGATAATTACCCATGTTTCAAAAATGCAGACTAGATAAGTTCAAGTACAGGGCTGTTTAAAATAAATAGTGCTAATGACTGGAATTCTTTAGGGCAAGAGACAGGCAGTGGTAATATGAATTTATACACTAATTCTAGCGATCCACGAATGACATTGTGGAATAAATTATATTATGGTATCTACTGAGAATAATGTGTGGACTAAGGTGCCAAAACCATATTTGAATTACTTGACAAGTTTGTTGACTAGGGCAAGTTGCTGCTCTTGCTAATAAATGTTTTTTGGTCTGTGTTTATGATAAATTGTGACAAATCTGTCGGGGGGGGGGGGGTCTGTGCATTTCACCAAAATAAGCAGCAGCTACAGGAGGACTCTAATCACTGTTATGTTAATTTTCACACAAAGCAATGTCTAAAATAATCCACAAACAACTCACTACCATTTAAAAGCTCAAAATATCTTCCAATGTGTGGGTAATAGTTGTGTCTAGCAAAATTGTACTTGTCACCGTTACAGCGAGAAAATGTCCCCAGTGCGTTATGCTTATGCCAAAGACAAAGTGTAAATTTCTGCAACGACTTCTGTTGCTGTTGAATTTTTATGTAAAATTTAGACTGCTGTGTATTAAAAAACAATTCAGAGCCTCCGTGTAGCCTCATTCGGTTAGACAAATACAGTTGAAAACTGTAATATTTGTGCCATGCAGGCAAGAAAGGCCAAATGTGCAAAAGGCAGGCTTGAATAAAGGGCAAAACAAGGTATTAACATAAAGTTAAAGGGGTTACAAAGGCTAGAGACAACTAAGAGGGTACAAACAATAAGATCGCCAGTAGAGAACAGTCTACAAGCAAGTTTTCAGTTAACTCACATATTGCTTCAACTAACAAAGTTACACCTACATCTATAGCCACAACAGCCAGCAAGGAGTCAAATATGAGGGAAACTTGAATAGAGCTCAAGCAAACAAGACACACATAGGCACTAATGACATAATTACAAGGACATGGCATCATGAAACACCAGGGGTTGACACTTAAAGGACATATATATACAGGTATATATAATATGCAGGGGCATAACAAAAACCAAGTAAAATTTTTGTTTTTACATTATAGTCTTGCAAGCTTTTGAGTGTAATGGTACTTTGGAATGCAACGTGTAAACATCTTATGTATTACAATTAGTGTTACCATTGAAAATAACTATTAGAATTTAGTCTTTGTCTTGAATATGAATTCATGAGGGGGAAGCCATAGTAATCTAAGATCCATTTTGATATTAATTTAGTCTTATTTTTATTACTGTAAGCTTATTTTATCTATCTTGTGGCACTTGGGTATAAATTCAAGAAATCGCGAATGTTTTTCTTAACAAAAAAAACCATTCAGCTGTTGCAGAGTGTGTGTGTGTGTGTGCGCAGCCCTGTGCGAGTGTGTGCGCGCACGCCCGTGTGAGCTATTGAAATATATTGTTATAAAACTATGAATTATGCCATCGGCCTGCACTGCTCTCAACAAGGTCTTTTGTGTTTCGGTTCATGCCCAAGAATGCCCAAAAGAAATCATCTGACCCTGACTCTAATACTGAGCCACATCCCGACATATCAAAATGCACCTTGGGATTCGTGTTAACAAGAAAAAAAGAGGTAGACCTGGGAACTCCTACAGCATAATCTTATGTTCAGCATTAACAATTAAATAACAGACGCCAGCGGGGATTGCTGTAAAACTTTCTGCCAAACACAGAAGTGAGATGCATAACAAAATCCTCCCAGACCTGTTGTTGCTCACCAGTTAAAGCTTGGTTGACTAATGATATGGCTGCTCCACACACCACACCGCTGTGTTTCCAAATTTCCATTTTGCCATCTTCATACTTCCGACATCAGCAATATTCCAATTAACAGTGGGTTGTACAACAATAGCCCAGTTAATGCATAATTAAAAAAGTGCTGGTGAAATAATAATGCACACGTGTGCTGTTTGAGCGAATGTGTGACCAAGGACAATGCTTTTGTCAATATGTGCTGCCCTGTTTAAAATCATAGTTTTATAGATTTTCATAATGAGACGAGAATGGATGAAAAAGGCACCGTCAAAGTAATGATTAACAGCTTCGGAGAAAAGGAAGCACGAGAAACGCAGAGGAGGTGAAAATACAAGAGATGGTGAAATAATTAATTAAGGCGAGACCTTTCTGAGCATTTAAAAGACTTTGTAAGACTTCGGTTCTGTGGAACTTAACATGGTGTTAAATTCAAACCAAAGTTATTTCTAACAAGTGTGAAAGTAATGCTGTTACCTATACCAAAGTCCATAAATTCTTTAGTAAATTGTACCAAAGAGATTTCTTTCCATGTCAGTCATGAGAATGACAGATTTCACCTGGGTGTTGGGGAGGGCCTTGAATACTCAAAAGTCAGGATTTCTGAAACAAGGGCCAGTGGAAGTGTCAATAACAAACTCAGTTCAATAAATCAAATCCAGCTGTTTCCTAATATTGTAGTCAGGGTCAGATGGTGTCATCAGGGGTTTGTGGGACGTGACCCCTGTCAAGAATGATGCATGCAGGCAGCAAAATTCATTCATTTATAATGATGTGTTTTGATCCAGTACAATAAGAGAGAAGAGATTCTTTTTTTAGCTTTGGAAGTCCAGGACCAGAAAAAAACCACTGTGATTAATGGATACTGGTAAACCAAAATATAAGACATTTTGACTTCTACTTTTTTTCAACCTGCAAGCAGTTTTACTGCATGTCAGATAAGCCTGTGTTCCACTCACAGGCAGAAGCAGATTCAAGACCTCGACGCTGGTCTTCGAGATGTCACGGGTCTAGTGTCCTCAGCGTCTACAGAGCACCGTTGGCTCCCCAGATCAGGACCAAAGCAATGGCTGGACACACATGGTGGTTGCCCCTAATGTGTGGTCCTGCCCTTTACAGTTTTTTCATTTTAAACCAAGGTTAGATCACAGCTACGTCTCTGGTGGCACATGTTTCAAACTGATGTCTTGACTGCTGAAACACTTGCCCTATTCAACCACACTAACAGCTTCTTACACAGTACCTTAGTCCCAGATATTAAGATGTATCATTCACCTCTCTTGGCATAATTATGCCTGGTCTAGCCACCAACACAATTTTTTTAAGTTAAAGTGAATACCAATGTGGCACTGCCAATGCCCTTAATACACTACATTTTTTTGGGGTATCGGTGATTGAGGGATGCATTAGTTGCTGGTGTTTAAAAGCATCCTGGAAACTGGAACACGTAGACTTTGTGATATGTCATTTACAATCCACTCATTAAAATGGGTGTGCAAAAAAATAAATTAATAAATATACACCATGTAATAATGTCCAAAGTCAACAACATGAAGTTCTATGTGCAAACCTTAATTAATTGTCTATGGTGTAACCCTATCCCACTTTATTTATGATTAGAATTTTAATTAAATATATAAATAATAATTAATCTTTGCTTGAACAAGTATGTTTGGTTACAATTTAATGTATGTTTCACTAAACTAATTATGAATAAATGTAATCAGGCCAATCAAAAGTGTGGACTTTATATATAATTCCCAAAACAAAACGGAAAAGGTACTCAAGTTTACTGTTCCAGTATTTTGCCAACTGGAAAATCCCTACAAAATAATCGAATCAAGTAATATTAATGACATTTTTGAAAACAGCTGAAAATGGGAGTCAGGATATTTTTCAGCGGGTCATGGCATTACACCAAGATTAGCAATCATTTTGCTCCAGTATTTTCCAAACAAGGTGAAATTCTAACTGTGCACAGACTCTCTCTGGAGATAGTTTAACCTGACAAAACGGGAGCAACGCTGTTGGGGCTGAAAGGAGGTGGGCTGGTGGGCTCCCAGGAGACAGCCCGAAACAGACTAAATCTTCTCACATTTTATAGGGAGTGAATTTTTTTAACCAGTTTGCTTTTCCATAGAAGCGCTAAAGCGGCTCACTCCTGAAATTATCTGAGAAATAACACATGGGATTCTGAGAAGCCCATCTTTATAGTTCTTGCATCTGATTTTGCCTTAACGTTCATTTTGTACATGAAATAATGTTTCCCAAATGTAAAATAGATATGCGTTCAAGACTGTGAGTCTACTGTGCACAAAATAATTTCTGTTTAATCTGTATCTTGTTTTGCATGGTGATGTTTTGGATTAGTTTAATTCATAGGAGCAGTCTGTGGTTTATATAGATGTGCACACTCCCTAGATGATCTAAATAAACTGTAGGCACAGATTGCTGTATTATTTTTTTAATTGTACAATAGTGCTCCACAATTATGCAATTTATGTATGACACATTTAATTGTTATATTACACAGAGGGAAAAATAACGTAAGGAAATTGCAGGCATATAGCATTTTTAGGACTAGACAGCTCCCAGCATTACTGTTAAGAGAACTTTAGCTTCAGTGCATCAGGAAGCCTTCTCCTAAACACATTAATATAATGTGGAAAATTAATGTTATGATCCTGCTAAAAGTAATATCCGGAGGTGTGCACGTTTTTTTAATGATTTTTTTCAGACACCAGGGATCATAATACTAAGGGCAACTTTGATAATGTGGTCGTATAGCCGGCAAAAAAGTTGGGCTTAATAAAAATGAAAAACAACAAACGTCTGTGGACAAGAGCAGCAAAGTTGTGTAGGATTTCAGACATATCAAATATGCTGCAAACAGATGTATCACTGGCAATCACTTCAGCTGCACATCTAATTGAAGATAATAAATACATAGCATATGTGCATATAATTTTTATTGACAGAAAAATCTCAAAGTGCTACTGACCACCATTGAAATTATTAAAATAAATGGCTTAAGACAAAAGATATGGCTATTTCATTCTACAGTTGATTCACTTTAAAGTGACCATGTGTTAGTTCGTTTGCTGGCCATCGTTGTGAGAGTCATTAGTAGTGCATGACAATAAAACCACATTATCATCATTATCGTTGATGAAATTGTCTGACTGTGGTCTTTGAATCACGCCAGTACATACACGTGGTTTCTGGTGGTACTGTTCATAAACCAGTGAAGTATCTGTTCTGCTTAAAATCGATGAGACGTTCGAACACTCTCTAACGCTAATGGACTCTTCACATTCTGAAATGTGTGCTTAATAGATCAAATCGTTCATTCATATTTCTGTTCTGATGTGGGACTGCAGTGGCAGGAAACTTTGTGTATTTTTTCAAATAGATTTTGAAATCAGAATTTTATTTGAAGATTTGGCTCATACAGTTAAAGCAGAAGTGTGGACTACATTAGTAGGCTTGTGATTCGATCATAATGATGGTTTAGGATGGGTAGGATAGGGTAGGGGGTTTAAGGTGTATCACATGTGTGGATGTCTGTCATTTTTCCTTGTTGTTGAAACAACAGGATTTGGCTGCTCAGGTAAGACATAAGTTGACTGAGCCCACTGAGGCCACCACCATGCTGTCATTAAGGAATTCTCCACTGCTGGTACTCATCTCACATTACCCATTTAATTATTTCCTTCTGCTTCAAACCTCTGAAGGTAACTGCCTAATATATCCCAAAACCAACTTTGAGGGAAAACACAGTCATTGATTAATGCTAGTCTACAGTATGTCTATCAGTAAATATATACAACAAAGTGATACTATGTAGTATGTTTGTTTATTTTCACTTTGGAAAGCCCTCCTTGTCATAAAATACCAGAAGTATAACATGAAGAAATTTCACTATTAGTAAGTTCATAATAAGTATGAGAAACTGGCTGCATGTATTAATGATTAGCGAAGCATGATCTTCCAAAAGTACCCTCTTGTAGTTAAATTACTTTAACAGTATTAAGCTTTCATATTTGGAAACAAATTCAGCAGCTGGTAATGGTTACAGGCAAACAGAGAGCATTATGGCTTAATTTCATTGTGAGCACAGTACATAAATTAATACAGCATAATTTGTGAAGGTAAAACTTACTGCGTAAAAACCTATGATTCATTGAATTGTGTGTAATTTTATATTGTACAAAAGCCAAGGAGAAAGATCATTGTGTGTGTGTGTGTGTGTGTGTGTTCAGAGGCAGATTTAATGGACTTTCGAATTGCCTTTGAAGTGAGGCTTCACAAACATGAGTAAGACATTCTAAGGATTTATCACCTCTTCATAACCTCCTCCTTACTTTTACACACTTGCGTGTTTTTGTCTTTTCATTGAAAATCTCTTTCCTCCACGTCAATATAATTTTTACTATTATTATTTTAACTTAACATGGTGGAAAAGCATTCAGTTCATTTGCATGCCAGTAAGCTTTTAATGAAAAATGTTAACCACAAAGCAAACTCTGGAGACCACTGTTCTACTATGACCTTCAGTGCAGTAAATTCATTAAATGCTTTTTATTTGCTTTTCCAGAAATCTGGCAGTGATATAGCTAAGCTGCCCCTTGATGGACAGATAAGAATCTTAACCCTAGTTATTGGCGAGTACAAAAGCAATGCTAAATACACATATTTTTGTCAACATTGTACCTGCAGGCAGACAGACCTATATTGGGAAAAGCTAGTTTGATGTTTTGCTTGACCTGAAATACACAAACGTTTTTGCATTCTTCACCATAACTTCAAGACCAAAGTCAGTAACCCCTGGAAACCAGGAGGTTCACGTGGCACTAGCATGGCGTGGTGGTTAGCACTGTTGCCTCGCACCTTCAGGCCTGGGGTTCGATTGTCACTTTGGGTCTGTGTGCATGGAGATTGCATGTTCTCCCTGAGCTTGGTGGGTTTTCTCTGGGTTCTCCGGTTTTCTCTGGGTTGTCCGGTTTCCTCCCACAGTCCAAAGACATGTAGATTAGGTTAATTGGTGTCTCTAAATTTTGTGTGTGTGTGTGTATGTGCCCTGTGGTGGGTTGGCACCCTGCCCTGGGTGTCCCCTGCCCTGCACCCTATGCATCCTGGGATGGGCTCCAGGCTTCCCATGACTCTTAACAGGATGAAGCCATATAGAAGATGACTGACTGACTCTAGCAATAAAAAACGTAATCAGAGCCATTTAGTAGCACTGTGGTTGATATGATATACCAACTGTTCAGTTGTGTACTTTATCAGGAGATGTCAGTACAGACATTTCCTCGGTACAGAGGAACCTGTAAGCTATTAGCTAGATCACTTATCTACATGTCTATAACATGATGCAGATAATTCAGCAGAAGTATACTGTTTCATATTCAACTCTACATTTAATTCCAGTACTTTTCAATACCAAAGGACACATTCAAAGCTCAGTGTGTCAAGGTGAAAATTAAGCATAAAAACATTTTGTGGCTGCACATACACTTTGGGTAATGTATAAATAGGGCTGCATTGACAAGTACTCCCGGAAACAGCCCTGCAAATGGGAAATGACAGATTTGGAATGACCCACTGGCTGTTTGCTCTCAGTGGCTTTCCTCTGGTGGATTAATTTGTCATAAACATTAGGAAGATCATCCTTCAAGGCTGCAAATGAAAGGCATTGGATTTGTAGATAAAGGACACAGAGGGTTTGCAAGGAGAAACATAAGCTTTTTCACAAATTGCTGCATGATGGTTTACTTTAGCTGGGGCTGTCTTCCCTCAGAGTAATGGACACCTGTTTAATCGAGTGTCCCAGGAGGGCATCCGTAAAATGATGAAAGACGCGTCCATAACGGAGAAATATGACTGGGCCGCGGGGGGAGACATTGCGGACAGGAAACTGTAAAACCCGCCGTCACTCTGCTAATCAATAGTTATTCTTCCTGAAGATGAAATTGTAACCAGTGAAATGTTTTAAGTGTCAGGTGAGAAAGTGATGCCAGGTGTCTCTCTTTCAGTAAATAACATGTGCACGCACACCCGCACAAACATACACACACACACAAACACACACACACAGAGGCAACGCACACAATAAAACTTCTAGTATTAATTTGGCACAGATGTGGGCCAAGAAAGCAAGAATGTTAAATAAATGGTGGTTGTCGCACACTGGAAACATATAAATTCAAAGTAGTACTTCTGCTTTTCTGCTGTAGTTCATTATAAGTGTTCCTTGGCTGGAAACAAGTGCAGTGTGGTACTTGGCAGCTGAAAGAACTCAGCAGCCTTGTGGTAAGGGCTAGCTCCCTCACTCGTTTTTTAAATTTATTTTTTTATTTTTCCTCTTTTCCTGTGTTAATGTGGCACATCCCTTCCCGACCACGGACCTTCCCATTCATATCAGTTCTGCACCATTCTATGCTCAAGGGCTTGCTCAACCCTAGTAAGGTACAAAACACTCTTTTGCAAAGTCACATGGAAGATTAAACTAACAACTTAAAAGAAACATCAAAGTTGTAACCTGTTATTGTTATAGGATATAACAGCTCAATAGAGATACCCTCTTTAATAAAAAAAAGTTAGTTTTTTTTATTAAAGACGGATATATTTTTTGTTAAAGATGGATATAAAGATGGATATCGTGGTATTATTTGCTGGTACTTACTTAAAAGTAAGTACCTGCAAATAATACTGCGATATCCATTAATAATTATTCCTTTTTATTAATTATTATTAATTGTACTTTTGATCATCTCTAACAGACATTGTGCATTTGTTAACTTCTTAAATAGAGAAAGTGCTCCAGTTTATATTTTTCTCTATGAATAAATGATTAGACACATTTAAATTTAATGATTTTTTTTTTTATTAGTCCAAAAAGAAAAGTTCTTTGACAAATACTGCCTTAAATTGTTTAACTGTGTGTGACAGACAGGGACAGGTGAAAAAGTATTTTTCTTTTGAAAATCATTAATAGGCTCTTTAAAACTTTTCTAGTCTATTTTTAACCCAGAAACAGTAACATCTTAAAAATGTAGCATTACATTTAAACTGCGTGTAATTTTTGTCACAGTACAGTTTACAATTAACTACCAGAGAAATATTAACATTCTCCGTGCCTTAGTTTTTATACTTCTGTTCATCAGCACTAAATTAACAATAAAAATCAATGGTAATTTACAAATTATCAAATATTTCACCATCAAATGTAACACAGTAAGTTCTCTGTAAAACAAATGGACCCAAGATTGTAAATTAAATCTCCAGTTGGATCGAGTGGAAGAGAGGTTCTACTGACACATGGATCGCCCTTCCATGTGATTCAGCGGAATGGGAATGTGATTTGTGAGGTGCTTTCACTTATTTAGCAACGTTTGCCAAAAACTTAGCCAGCCCCCAACTCTCTTGGTTATTAATCACAGTGAGCTTCATCTTTGCATGTTGTTCTGCATATAATCTGGTTTTGCACTGCGTTGCTAGCCGTAATCCCTACATCCTATACTTGAGCCACGGGGAGGGAGGAGGATATACCATTAGACATTTTTCCAGGCTTCATTCTCCCACCGCCAGGTGAAATTAATCTTTGGGTGCTTAGTGAAAATGGGAACTTTTCAGATCAGCCTTAGGAAGAAAGAAACGCAACCCCAGCTGGGATGCCAGTTTTAGGTGAGCAACGACACCATGCATAAAATACGTGTATGTGACCTATATTGTTTTACGTTTATCCTTTTACCTTCTAAAATCAGATTGAAAGGGATCATTTTCTGGGTGTAACATAAAACACCTACACCTTTGTACCTCTACAAGGTCATCTGGCTAGGACGTCATCCATTATGCACACAGAACCATCTCCTGCCCGCCCACTAGCTGTATTTTTTGTTTTACTCAGCCAGTCAAATCATTTACACATACAGATTCATTTCCATTAACCATTCATTTCCCTCTCCGCACATTCGTTTTCATTAACTTCCTCAGCGATGACAGAAAATCAACGCCTTAGCCACCGTGTCCCTGGGGCGGCACCATAATTTGACAAGCGCCTCATGCGTTTTTTACGTTGCTGTGGACGAAGGTTCTCTGAAGCCGGAAAGGCTCACGCGGTTCTGCCGAACACTCGGAGCACACATTTGTGTAACACTGCAAAACGACATATTTCAGTGATGCCCTAAGGAATGGCAAATGTCCATCCAAAGCAATTGTCTCTGCCTTCTTCATATGCATCTCTCAAAATCATAGATGGATGACTTAGAGGGACTTTCCTTCAGTGGTTAGCGTATAAACATTATGCCCTGATAAAGCAGGTATTCATGTAAATGTGCATAGCCTTCATTGCACCTCTAAGTATAATGTATATACAAAGTACCTGACCTTCTTTTACTTTAATTTCTTCTAATGAAGTTTTTATTTCCCATGGTAAGTGAGCCAGTCATTGCCAAGATGTGAAACACTTTAATGGCCTTGGTCCATAGCCCAAAATAAATTATACTTCAATTATGTATGACCCTAACAAATGTGTACGGCAATATTATTACTCTATACAGTATTAAAAGAGTCAAGAAGTATTGAATTTTTGAGACAGTTCCAAGAATAAAAGGTGATGTGAGGTAATATTCTAAATAATGTTGTCAGTAGTTAGAAAATTGACACTAATCTTTTTAAATAATTATGTGATGTGACACAAGTGTGAGTGAACCTGGATGCCAAAGTTAGATACCCATGGGGATCTGAGACACTCCAGAGCATCGTCATAGTGCGTTAGATAAAGCTGCTGCTTCTAGTGTTCCCTGTTCACAATGGTTCAGTATCGTGGAGATAAAGGTTGAGTATCCTGGTGATAAAGGTACAATGTATTGTTGATTAAAAAAAATGTAGTTCAGGAAAATCCATTTGACATTCTGTCCACAGTGTGTCCTGACACTGATTGATATTCTGCCCAGACTGTGTCCTGACACTGTCTGACATTCTGTCCACAGTGAGTCCTGACACTGACAGTCTGTCCAGACTGTGTCCTGACACTGACTGATATTCTGTCCAGACTATGTCCTGACACTGACAGTCTGTCCAGCATGTCCTGACCCTGACTGATATTCTGTCTTGACTGTGTCCTGACACTGACTGACATTCTGTCCACAGTGAGTCCTGACACTGACAGTCTGTCCAGCATGTCCTGACACTGACTGATATTCTGTCCAGACTGTATCCTGACACTGACTGATATTCTGTCCACAGCTTCCTGTAAGATGAGGTAGAATTCCATCGGTGGCCTGAATTTACTAGATGAAACTAAATTCAAACTTCATGTAAAAATAATATCTTATTTTGTGTTATGATTATCTTTATATTATAATCTCTTTTTAATGAATGAAAATAGCATTAGATGCACGCCCAAGAACCACAAAAAGATATTTTAGTGATCTTTTGTCACAGACATTCTGCTACATCGTACTGAAACTGCCCTCAAGCCACTTTGTTCAGCCTTCCACAGCCTTATGCTACATTGTATAATCAACTCTCCTTTAATTATATGTTTTTACTGTGATGTTATTGCAATTCATTTCCTTTTATCACCAGTGACACTTTTTGTAAGAGCAGTAAACAAGGAAGAGAAAAATTACTATGAAGACCAACAGTAAAAATAAGAAAGAATACAATTTATGCAATTTAATTGAGCAATGGATAATGCATGTTGGCACTTAGTCTAACTTGGTGTCATTTAAGTGGGAACACAGGATTTAGTGTAATGGTTTTGTAAAATGACTTGTTTTCCTTTGTATATCATTATTCATCCTGCTACAGGCCTGCAGAATGCTTAACACACCCTCATCAACATTACATGATATTTATACCACTGTCATTCAGAGTCTTGTGACAGGTTTGCTGTACAACATCAAACACCCATGGTTCATTATTCATCCTACCATTCCTACACCAGCAATAAGAAGAATGCTCATTTTTCACAAAACGTTTTTTTTTTTTTTAATATCAACCACATACGTTCTTGGATGTCTAAGAAGCGGATAAATAATAATTTGGACAGTTATAGATATTCCTAACTGCTCTCAGGAGTTCATAACCACATAATGGATAAACGGTTACTATGGAGAGAAACAGACTGTACAAAACAGTTGCACATCAGGGAAAAATATAAAATATGCTTGTGTTTCACCAAAAAAAATATAACACCTCTGTTGTGAAAAATCCTATCTTTCTGTATTGTGACAAAAAAGGGCATTTGTCCATTAATAATAATCCAGTGGTATAGTTCCTCAAGAGTAAACATGTGGAAATATTGTGGGAAAAAAGTATGCTTAATACGAACAACAGAACAGTTTCGGAAATGGCAAGAGAGCCCCCCCAACTGTTAAAATTTATTTTTTTCTTGGAATTTACAGTACTTTATTAATCCCAGAGGGACATTACTTCTCTGCATTTAACCCATCCCCCTGGGGGGAGCAGTGGGCTGCCACATGTGGTGTCCTGGAAACTAGTGTGAGAGCGTCTGGCTCAAGGGCACGCCTGGCTGGGCTGGGATTCGAGCCGGGAGACTCCTGCATCCCAGCCTGGTGCTCAATCCATTGAGCCACCAGGCCAGCATGTAAATAGATTTTCATGCTAATTTTCTCATACTTTGGCACAAACCTAGTTGTCACAGCACAAAACATCATGGCATTTGCTACCTAATGCCTGGCTCAAGGTCTTCTGTCAATGCTCCGCCTGCACTGAGCTGAACATGGACGACGCCAGGGTGCCGTCTGCCCATTGTGCCACAAACAGGTGAGCTGATAGGCTTCCTTAGCCTGCTTAACTGCCATCAGAGCCCAAGGCATGAATTCATCCAAGCCAACATGCGCTTTTACTGTAAAGTAGACTTCACCTCTAAACTACAGCGTACATCCACATCTCCTGTTCTATTTAGACACTGACATACAACACACACAAGGAGCTGCTGCACTTTCTGCTGGACTCACACGTACGTCTGCCCTTGTCATGCCATGGAATGTGTCTCAGATCCCATGTGCTGCTGGCAAACGGCCTGTAAGGACAGCAGTCTGCACTTAGGGGGCACGCGTCATGAAAGGCTTCTGAATATAGGTTTTCTAGTACATTCCTCGGTTTATACATGGGCAATACAAACAAACAATATGTACTTCATAATGTTTTATATTCTCATAAAGCCCTGTCCTTAAAAAATACTGCTGTACTTTTCTTAAGCTTCAAGTACAGTGACAAGTCAGCTATCTTTTATCTGTGTGAACACAGGAATGGGGGGGGGGGGGGGGGGCGGAAAAAAAACCACCAAAAAACCAAAAAAAAAGGCAGTTGGGTGTTTGGAATGCAAAAAAAAAAATAACGAAAAACCAAAAAAAAAAAACAGGCCAAA
>JABJVR010000031.1:8824322-8859273 GCA_025773905.1 Chitala chitala
CCCCCCCCCCCCCCCCCCCCCCCGGCCCCCCCCCCCCCCCCCCCCCCCCGCATTAACAGCAGCGAAGTCCACTCCTTACAGGCAGTTGGTGGTTGGCTCTGCAAGTCAATATATACGGACATACCAACAGAGACTCAGCTGCCAAATAAGCAGATTTTAAATGCAAATTAAATGTTTCCTTTCTTGCTTAAAGTGCTAATGCCATTCTCATACTTGAGATTTTGATCCAAAAATACTAACTGTTGCAGGAATTAGATGACAAGGCACAGATTAAGATAAAAAAAAATAGTTCCTCTGAATATCCCCTGGCAATTAGAATGTTTTTAACATGAGATGCACTTTTTCAACTTTTTTAGAGCATCGATGTTATCATTGTTGTGTTTCAACTGAAAGTGAGAAGGTAAATACAAAGAGAAATTTCAGAAAGGTAATATCTGTTCAATGTAATGGATTTTAAAAGGAAAATGTAATGAACATTGTAAATACAGTAATTAAAATCAAATTATTATTATTATTATTATTATTATTAATAATAATAATAATAATAATAATAATAATACTCACCATCATTGTCACCACCACTATCATCATGTGGAGAATTTCACAATAATAAATAGCTACATTATACAGCAACTATATAGGCTTAGATGGGAGGGGAAACCAAATCATCTGACCGCTGCAGAAATGGCCTGTTTGCATCTCGTGGGGGAGAAACAGGCAGTCAGTTCAAAATAGACACACAAGCACACACACTCACACTCACACACACAGACACAAAGCCCTCATGTCCGCACTGAGGCCCCTGTGCCGATGTAAACACACATTCTGCGGTGAGCTTTGTCCCCACGCCTCACTGGTGACTCAGAACCCAGAGAGCTTATTGTGAGAACACGAGGCCGAACCTCGGGTCTTCCACCGGACAACCTTCGATGCACCACACTAAACCCCGCACCCCGCCTGGATTCCCAGGACTTCCTCGGCCTTTGGCTAAGGAGGCAAGTGGTCTAATTTGTCTTGGCGAGTGGCTGAAAGGGGACACTTCTTCATACTTTGATTATGCCGTAAAGTTTTGGCGTGCCCGTTGTCCCTGTACAGCACAACGTGTCCTACCTCTCCGCAGTCAGGCCAGCACTTCTGAATTGCAGACATCGCCTGTCTCATGTAATAGGCATTCATGACTTGTCTTCTGGGTAGCTGGTGGAAAGCAATCTCTCTTCAGAAGTCTGGTTCAGCACGTGGACTACCCATCAATAATACCATTTGCTGGATCAGATTTTTAACCTGTGCATCAAAGGAAATGAATTGGAGGTCCCTGCATTAGACTGTGAATTGGCTCTAAACCTGAACAGCACTTAAACATGGGACTTGAACAAGTGTCATCTTTCACTGCCAAACATAAATCTGAGTAGACTCAGGCACATCGACTGGACAGCTCAGCCTTTGCAAATTTTTCCCCTTTTAAGAGCCACTTATAAATCCAAAGTGCAGAACCCATTACCATAGATTTTTATTTTTATTATTTTTATTTTTTTTTTGGAAATGTTTAAATCAGCCACGAAACAATTTGTGGGCTGTGAGTGTTCAGACAGGCACTAAGATTACTTTAACGAAAGCCACCACCATGTACAACTACTAAACATTTATATAAGTAGTGAGAATCATACATACTCTCGATGTTTATTGCTCTTTTTCATGAAAGACACAATAATCAGTCAAAGGGTGAAGCAGCTTTACAAATATAACTTTCAGTACACTAGCTTATGTCTGAAGTAGGGCGAATACAACACTTTCATGCAGTAAACATTATGTAAAGTCAATGTATACATACACGACTCCATATTTACCTGATATGGGGCTCCGGGTTATTAGTACACACTTTAAAATACAATTAATGGAAACCGTGACTGTCTGCATGTTGAAATTATACCCCTTATAACTAGTCCAAACATGGTGTTTTAAAATATAATTGATAGTTTAGTTTTCCTGTGGCTAGTTTAGTTTTCCTGTGGCTAAATCACTTCTGTAATTGTCATTTTGCATTAGCACTTCAGAATACGTTTCCACAGTAGAGCAGTATTACATTCTAAGTAATTGAACAAACCTCTAATGTGCTAAAGAATCAACATGCAGCAGTTTTATATTATATATAAACAAGCAAACAACTCATTTCATGCATAAATAATGTAGTATAGGCAGTTAGTGTGTGAAATTTCAAAATATGCAAATCTTGAGCGAAAGTGCCTCCGTTAGCTTACTCGAACAACTCTCTTGCGTTTAAAATGTACTACTGTCTTAATGACAACTCGTTAATATTTAAAGGTGAGCACTATTGACGAGTAAAAGAAAGTGCAGGTTGTGAGTTGAGGACCCTGAGGGATGTCTTCTGTTTGACAGAACAGCTTCAGTTTCCCAGCTTGTCTTGACTGAACTGCTGTATCTAAAACTGAAATGGCTTTAACTTTTATGGAAGTCAAAGGAAAGTTCCAAAACGAAGGAGCGTGATAAAACCCATTTGTTGTCTCTCTCTCTCTCTTTTTCCTTAAAATTTTGTGCAGCTGAAGTTCTCCAAAAACCCAGATAGGCGACATCCAGTCTTGTACTCTGTGACTGTGATCTATTCCACAGCGATTTCTGATTAATTTTGCATGACCTACCCTTAGAGAAAAGCCATTAAACATGTGAAGAGGGAGACGAGGCTTCTAAAAGTGCTGTCTGAGGGCTTTTAATAACAGTAATACGTCAGAGGTTACTTCAGATGAATTCATCATGTTGAATATTTTCTGTCACGTGCATTGAAAATAAGAACACGCATGCAGACACACACACGGTATATACAAAATGGTTACCTAAAAGTCAAAACTAAAATGAACACAATAAGAAGAACCATGGAGTACATTAATGCACCATATTGGAAAGAATATTCTAATAATTTCATTTGAAGGCATCTGTGGCCAGGTGATGTTTTGTGATGGATTAAGTGCTGTCCCAAATGCCCAGTACCATGCAGCATATAGAATCTTTACAGTGTAAAAATTGTTTTGAATCAATTCAAACATTCTTTCTGATTTGCATCTTAATGGATACTGGCTGCAAAAGTAAATTAAAATTAATCTGGTTTGTTTATCTGTACCCATTATCTGAAATGTTTTATATTCAGTCGATAATTCTCTACAATGTGATTTAATTTGGTGCAGATTGCAGGTGTTATTGTAACTGCTAGTAAAGATTTCAACTGCGGAGGCCAATGCATTCAAAAAATGTGTTTAGTTCTGCTTTACTAAACACATATAATAAAAATACCAGTTTGGGATCAGTCTAAGTGTTTTCTTAATAGTTTTGCAAGTTGTCTACAATGACAAAACCACGCACGATCAATACTTTAGTACTGAGTTGATTAAAGTTTATTAAACTGTTTATAAAGTGTTACCACTGATGAAAAAGTATATTTTCTTAAACCAGACAACAAAACAGAAACAAAAAAAACAGACAACTTCAGTAATAGTAATAAGATAAAGATAAATTTTTATGCTTCTACACTTGGAATTATTCTAGAATTTTTATTTTTTTCTTTTCAGCAAAAAAATACGTAAGATCTCATTAATAAGATGTAATCTGATATCTTTCTGAAGATGGTGACGATGGCGATTCTGAAGCTTTAAAGACTTGTGACCTTATTTTTTCCCATCATAACTACAGTGTGGTGCTTTTTTTGGCCAGAACAGGGCCGTGTTATTTGACAGTACAGCTGAATGGATGTCTAGGCTGAACTCCCAGCAGAATAGCTTTCTTTTCCCAACTTGACCAGGGCTGTAATCTCAGTGTACTGAATCCTTTGGTCTCCTCCACCTTGTTAACTCCAGATGAGGGGCCGAGTCCATTCATTATACAGAGCCTGTGATGAACGACTCGGGCACACAATAAGGGAAAGCCCAGTTGTAAATGGTAAACCTTCCATAAATCACAGAGACACAGGAGCCCAGTCCTTAACCCACACACCCACTGGAACTGTGGATATAGGGGGGTGTACCTCTGGGTCTGGGTGATGGGTGTCAGAGGAATCTTCAGATAACCCTTCCAAACTTAAATTTAAAGGAAATGTGACCACAGAAAGGCAAAAACTAACAAGATCCCAGCAGGGGCACAAAGCCCTCATGTCCAAGAAGACAGAGAGTATTTTTGTCGCAATGCTTGTACATCATCCATTTTGTATTTGTATGCATTAACAAGCTTACCAAATCAAGAATCATCTACGTTTTTTAAAGTTATATCATCAGTAAAGATGTCTGTGATATTACGAAAATGTAATAATATATTGCTTGTTAGGATTAAGTCTCAGATTGAAGTTCTTATTGCATTCCTGTCGTAATGTTTTTTTTACATGGAAAATAATAAAAAATAACCAAAATCCCCCCTGTTCTTAATAACTTGCACTCAATCCTGCATGTCAGAGTGAGCCATTTGTCTGAACAGCATGTTGCTGAGCTATGAGAGAGAATATATATTACACACAGTGGTTAGGCCTCTTTCAAAGCCATTAGCCCGAGGGCCTGACGTGACACGGTCGCCTACCACACTACAATGCTGGACTATACTTAACCTGTCAGCATTCGTGTTTTAATATGAAGCACTTTATGTGATTGGGCATTGATTGTCCATTAAAAACCACACAAAAAAAGCTTTATACTGAAGTTCTCAGCACCGCACAGAAAACATGCATTCACAGGAATTTAACGTAATAGTCTTAAATAAGCCTACTCATGATGGTGTTTGAAATCCACAAACTTTAATCAGCCCAAAGACTATTGCTATAACTTTAAGACTGATAAGAACTTTGTCTATACAGCATGTACGAAACATAACTTCAGCATACTGAAAACGTTTAGATCATGAATAATACATTAAATAGAAAAATGTTACTTTACTCAATGTTTTTCTGCAAGAAAGAAAAACTAAAACTCGCAATCCTCCTTCCATCCTCAACATCCTTGATGACTTAAGCCCACCAGTATGATAGCAAGTAAGTGGCTAAAAGGACAAGCAGCTGGGGGCCATATTGTTGCACATCGAAATACATTTTTAATCTCCATTAGAGCTGGCTTCCATTACGCAGAAAGAACAGTGACCTGATAATGCTGGAAAAGAAGAAAAATGAAGAGCGCTCGGATATGGAGGTTGGCCAGGACCTTTTCACCAGACAAATTCCAGGCTGTTGTCCTCTGACTTTTGCACTTCTTTTGGGATGTGTTTTCATCCAACAAAAACAAGCACCGGACACTTCACAGGGTTCCCAACGAATAACACATCGAAGATCACTTAAAAATTACCATTGCTCTTCAATAACAGTTAGCCAGGTAAATCCTTACATTTCACATTGCTGGACATTTTCCAACACTACTTATAACAGATTTCACTTAGGTTTTACAGATTACTGTGTGTTATACTGTGTGTTATACTGTGTGTTATACTCATGTTTTAAAATGAATAAACTATGAGGGTAAAGCCTTTAGCTACTTAAAGGTTAGCCTACAAAAACACATAACAGTATGTTATACTCATGTTTAAGACAAAACTATGAGGTAAAGTCTTTAGCTACTTAGCTGCAGTAAGTTTGTTAAAGAAAAAAATTGAACGAGAAAATAATATACTTTTGAGGAATAAAAAAACATAAGAATAGCAATGGATGACTGTTGTAAATATCTGGAAATGTTTGAGATGACTAGTGATCAAGACGTGTTGGAAATGGTGTCACAGAAAACGGAACTGTGAGTAAAAGAGAAATATACTAACCTTAAGCAAATTCTAAATGATTATAAACCAGACAGAGGCTTTAATAATTAAAGTTCAGACAGCCCAAATGAAATTCATTCAAGATGTCACTCTAGGGCCTGAAAAGTGATATCTGATTTAAGAGGTTTTTAATGAAATATGAAATTTACTGTTATTGCAATCAAGTAAAAGACAGAGGGAAAACTGCTACTTAATAAACTTGAAATGATATTTCATTTGCTGCGTTTATCACTGTTGAAAAAGCATGTGATTTATCCGCCTGCTGAAAATGTTGAGCTCAGCCACGTTAGTGCGGGGTGCGAGTTCTGTGGGAATCACTCCACACCCAGTCTACATGCTGACGTTCTGACCATGTGCGTACCCCCGCCTCAATGCCACTGATTCTGAGGGAGAAAAACTCCCAGGTCAGCATGGTATGTTCTAATTCTGGGCCACGTGTTTAACAATCTTTTGCTTTTCTCCTCCATGTGCTACTGAATGACAGCTTTGAAGTTCTGAGATAGAACTGCACAATCTCCAGAGCCCGTAAGAGCCAGTGAACTCACCCTTAAACTTTTCTTGTAAAATCTGATCCACCTGCTTTAGGAGGCACCCGTCTTGTGGATCCATGTGTTACAAGGCACATGGCAGACCTCTATGGACTGATCCGATAGGCCATTACATGTGCTTTGTAACTAAAGCGGAAATACAAGAGCTTCGATTGGTCAGGGAGACAGCGAGCATTTGTAAGGCCATTAAGGCCCTTTCTGTCTGGAAACTGCATGTGCCTTATCACATTTTGTTACCAGGCTTATTATTGTTACTTTTTAAAAACATATATATGAACTCACATGGAGGTGCAACAAGTTCGATTTTGTTGATAGGATGAGACCCAGGCCTGACCACAGTTTGATCTAGAAACAGACTGTCACCATCATTCTTTCCCAATGTTATCTGTTGGCATTAAATCTAAACACTTTTGTGTGTTTGGAAAGGTGCGGAATGCCCAACAGCTGGCTAGTTTAAATATATAATTGTCCTCTTTGATGTGTTTTCTTTTTCTGAAATCATTTCATATCATGCAAACAATGTGTCAAGTCAAATGAAATATTGCAGTAAAACACGAAGTGGTTTAAATCACACTGTTGGTAAAAGCTCATTAATAGGTAATGGTAGCTTCTTACATACCCATACAAATCAGCCAAAGGTTTAGCTGATCAATAGCCCATTCATAAACATAATACATAATAGCAGGATAACAGAACAGAAATAGTATTAACTATTCTTACTAGGACGTGAATAAATGTCTCAGCACTTCAACCACCTGTAGTTTCCACTTAGATCATCACATTACTTAAATCTTATTATGCATAGTATATAACATGATGTGTGGTTACTCTTGTCAATAGAATGTGTGTTGTTCTTTATTTTTCTTGTTCTGTTTTCATTCCCACATCCATTCATCATACACAATGTCTACAGCATAATTGTAGCTCTTTTTGCCACTTTGTACAGAACCTAGAAAGCAAAGCTAGAAAAAAAATTACAAATAAAAGAAACAAACATCATTCACTGCTTTCAACAAGCACTGTGACCCTAGCTGATAACAGCTGTAATGGTTCAGCAGAACAATACAGAACCTAATACACTTTTTGTCTGTGCACTCAATACCACATTTGATTACATCATGTAAAAAGAACTGCACTTCTCTGACTATCTTAACCATCTTCATCACTGTATGTTTTACTTTTTAAATTATGTACAACTTTAATTTCTCATTACAAAATAGTTGTTCATTTTTTGTGAAGCTATGGAAAATGCCACGAGTCTCTAAACAATGAAAACACACACAAAAATTTCAGTACTTCCCGTTAATATAGCAGACATGTTTAATATACTTGTAAACGCACGTGTTGCAAGCAATGCATGTTTTGTCAAGGGATCATGCCGAACTAAACTCATCAGACTCTTGACTCCAGCTTGAAAGTACACAGGGGCATAATGCTGGTTGCAAGAGGAAGTAAACATTTGGCTACAAAGAGCAACACTTTTTAGTCAGACTCTTTAGTAAGACTTTGTTTTTGTCTTGCAGCTGATTTTCTCCACCTGCTCCTCGCTCTGTTTGTTTGTGTTAACGATGTGTGTGTGTGTGTGTGTGTGTGTGTGTGTTTATATATATAGACGCAGTGGGAAGAATGCCAAAGGCTCGGATTCGGCTGTTTCTGCGTTGTATTACACGCACTCGCAGCCAAAACCGCCTCCTTTGCTTTGTGTTTCCCCACAAGCACATTGTGTATTAGCCCAAACAGCGATCTGGTTTTTGTCTTTATTCGCTGTTCTGTAATTAAACTTTTCCAGTTTGTGGTTCTTTCCCGAGACACAGTCTTGTTTTCAACTCCAAACAACCAATCTATCGCACACGTTCGTAAACAGAAGATTTAATAAAGATTTAAATATGTATTGTCAGAAAAGTAATAACAAACCAAAAGTTTAAAATCTTTTACAATGCTTTGAAAAATGTCCCCAACATGTCTGAAAACTGAAAACAAAACAAGTGTCCACATTCTTCATATATTCGATCATTTCAGCTCAGTGAGTTCGGAAAATACCAAATCTTCAAAATATTACAAACCCTTAGCAGTAAATACTTGCTGTAGAGATGAATGAAATTTTAAGCGTTTTTGAAAAACAGAAAAACTGCCTGCATAACTTTTCAACACAGAAACCAAAAAACCAGTATCTTGGACCTGATCTACCCTTTTATTTCCATGTTAATTAAGAAGAAAGTAGGCAGTTTACTTAAGACAGATTCGTATTTACCCACTGAGGTTAACATGAGTTTTTGCTACCAAACTGATGAGAATATATGAATTTCTTCATTAATGTTGGGGATTTCCTACATTTCACTTTTTCTTTTGATGCTGTTTGAAAGGAAATAATGCTATAGGATGTTACCGAAAATAAATTGCCAACACAAATGTGAAACCTTAATATTAAATGACAGTAATTAGTATAGGTATTTTCAATATTAAATGTAAAGAAATGTATCCATATTGACAAGAAAACAGAAATAAATTTGAAATGTTTTTCAAACGTATCTGATGAATGCCAATATATGTGAGATATCATTTAAAATAAAAAGGATTCAGGTAGAGAAAACTGGATATAAAAAAACCCAGGTGACAATGCAGGACAGCAGTTACTATATTTTATGTCCAGATTGTCTTTAAGTCATATTTCAGCAGTAATGTTATTACTTCTAAAATACTTTTAGGGTGTGTTGAAAGAATTCTGAGCACTACCAAGCCTTCATTTATAACTGCATTTCAAAAAGCACTGATAAAAAAATAATTCATTATCTGTGGAAAATGCCTTAAAAAGTTTTTAAAAGTGTCTTGTGAACACTTAAATTTTGTGTTATGATGCAATATAAAAAAGCAGCTGCCCACAAAGCAGAGCTTTGGAGTTTGTGTGAAGAAATATGAGGGTGTGTCAGATGCCAAAAGGTCAAAATGCCTGAAGGAGATTCAAAGAGTTGTGAGTAATGACACTCTCCACAAACACTATTCATTTTCAACTGCATCTGTCTGTGGTGTCTAATTCACTGTGAAAACACAATTTACTTAGATAATTTACTTTAGTAAGCATGAGAGCTTCGGTTCAAAAGGTTTTCACAGAATCAAATTCTTTGGATAGTGAAAACCTTGCTCAGATGAATAATACAGTCATGGCAATATAGAATCCTGTAATTCATTCATTGTCAGTCATTTTCCATAACCACTTGTCCATATCTAAGGTCACAGTAAATCTGCAGGCTGTTCTGGGCACATCCTGGATGGGACAACAGTCCAGGGCAGCCAGGCAAGAACACACAACACACACACACGCACACACGCACACACACACAGAGGCAACGCAGAGAGAGCAGATCATGTAAATTGCATGTCTTTCAAGTCTGGGAGGAAAACAGAGGACACGTGCACATGAAGACAGAGAACATGCAAACATCCCTCCCACCATGTGCATACATACTCACATCATCAACAACGCAGGACTAGCATCTACAAGCCTGAAGGTGTGTGAACACATTATCATCTATTTTACCTGCACAGTGCTGTAAAATCCTAGTAAAGGTGAATAAATCTGGAGGCCAAAGAAGGGAGCTTGAGTTGTTAGACATACTCAGCATTAGTGCACAATGAAACAGAGTATACTGCATTATTCCTGGATTTTTTTAATGAAAATTATCCACCCATTATTATCCTTTGCACTGTTGGGGGTGGACTGGAGCCTATCCCAGGTAGCCTTGGGCACTACGCAGGATACACCCTGGACAGGGTGCCAAACCATCATAGAACACATATACACACACACAAACGGCAATTTGGGTTGTCCAATCCACCTAAGCAGCCAACATGTCTTTGAGCCGTGAACTTAAGTATGTGGTTAATTACATAGTGAACATTCTGAGTATAATTTTTAAAACTCTAATTATTTTCCAATATTTAAATATGCAGATGCTGACAGATTTTTATTATTATTTTTTTTAATTAAACTACTTTTCTGGACAAAGTGATACCGTTGCCTTAAACTGGGTGTTATTGGTTGAAATCTCAAAGTAAGTACAGTGTGTATGGAGTTTGCATTGTTCTTCCTGTGAAAATATGGATTTTCAAAGAGATGTAGTTTGAGTGTACTGGTCACTCTGTATTGGCATATGTGGGTGTGTGGGCATTCACACGCACCCTTTTTATGGGTTGAGACCCTGTTTACCCTGTCACACACACGCTGTTGCAGTCTTATGGCCCCACATTGGTTGGTGAGAAGTGGTTAGAAACTATGTGCATTTTATTTAGTGTTTTAATGGTGCATTTTCAGAAAGCAATAGTTTTCATTTAAATTCAACCATGTTGCAGTGTTCCTCGTGCAGGGAATTCAATAGGCCATAAGTGCAAAGTGGCACAAAAAAAAGGAATACAAAAGAGAAGCACACACACAGACTGGGAAATATGTGTGTGCGTTTAACGTGGGACCACCGAGAGCAGACAAGAGCAAACTGAACGCAAGCTGTAAAGGTTTACTGGAGAGACTCCAGTAACAAAAGCCAAGTCCGTGATCCACAAATCGAAAATCCAAAAGACAGGCAAGAGGTCAAAGTTCTGGTGATAGCAGTCTGTAACAGAGACGACACTAGGGAAAAACAAAAGGTGCAAAGCAGGATGGGGAGCGGACATGGGAGAAATAGGCAGGATGGAGAGCAGAGCTGAGAGAAACAGGCAGGATGGGGAGAGGAGACAGGAAACACAGGTAGGATGGGGAGAGGAGACAGGAGAAACAGGCAGGGAGGGGAGAGGAGACAAGAGAAACAGGCAGGATGAGGAACGAAGACAGGAGAAACAGGCAGGATAGGGAGCGGAAACAGGAAAAACAGGCAGGAGGTTTAACACTGGACATGAGGGAACAGAAACGTTCAGTATCCACCATGGAACGATTACACTTTGCAGGAGAAAAGGCCATAAGTACAGTGAATAACAACAGACAGGTGAGTAGACAACAATTCATTGGGAGAAGGAGGGTGTGGTTGCTTGGACACGTGACAATATGGAACATACACGACATGTCATACACAGTGAGATATGCACCTTTATCATTTTGTATGTGTGAATACTGTCAAAATACTGTCAGTATTTTTTATTTTTTGTATTTTTTTTTCGGACTACAGGAAATGCAGTGACAAATCTTGGCATAGATGCACTTCCATGTTTCAGTAAGTCAATTTCTACTTTATCCCAAACCCTGCCTCTCCCTTGAGTGGCCGTCTGCCTCTCGTGATGTTTGTGACACACCTGGCTTGAGCCAGGTTTCCAACTGTACAGAACGCACGGCTGTGCATCTGAATGCAATTAACGGCAGATTCACCTGAGGGAGACGGGCAGGGCTTGGCAGGCACCGTCCCAAATTAAGTGCAACATGTGTTGCCTTCTTGAGCGTCTGTTGAATTGAGAGGAAACCAGATCAGCCGCCCCTTTCCAACTTTTAAAATGACATTATAGGGACAACAGTTAAAATAATTACATCATTATCATCCCCTAGAAGAGCACAAATATAAAACTTCAGTGTGATAGGAAGATATCAGCAAGTTCTCTGGATTTGCATATCATTTTCTGTGCTGTGGAAAGAGACTTCTGTTTATTTCACACTGGGGTGCAGTTATAATCATTTTCAAACATTCCCTTGGATTTCAAATCAAGATCAGCTGACCACTGGCTCCATTACAGATTTCTTCATTTAAACCTGCTTCTGGTTTTTTTATGGTTCATTTTATTCTGCATCCTGGCCAGCCACCCGCCTTGTCACCGTGTATTGAAGCGGGGATTTTCTTTGTTTTCGTCAAACATTATAGCCGAAATCCAGCAATAAAACAAGATTAATTCCATAACATTTTAATGGGAGGGTGCTGGACTGCATGATTTCAAATGGCGGGACTGTGCCGATGGAAAACTGATTGCTCGTGAACGCACTGTGAAGGAAAATTACTTAGGCCATGCTCGTATTCACAGACGAGTAATAAACTCCTGTTGTGCTGAAGTTAATTGGATGACACTCAAGTGTGTTATAAGTAACCAACTGCATAAATATCAAGCACTTCAGATAACATTAGAGACACCAATTCTGTGATAAACAAGGTGTTTTATTTTAGCCCACTTATTCAGCGGGATGCTGGTCTATTGGCATGGCAGCAGAAGAGAAAACTGCTTGACGCAAACAACGTTTACGAAAGTGGGCCTTGATTTATCATTAGAAACACTTAGTAATAGATACATGATAGTTCTTATCATGACCTTAGCAGAGGTGTGTGTGTGTGTGCTCGCGCTTGTGTGTGTGCATAGATATATAATATAACAAATCTCAGTTATTTTATAATCATCATAGAAAACAAATTATGTGGAAAAAAACGAAGGTAAAATTGTAATCTGAGCAGCACCCCTTGACGGACATTCCAGTGTCCTGTATGCATCTCAGTGAGCTGTCAGGCCACAAAAGAATTGGATCAAAGTGGAGTATTTGGGTGTTCAGTATCAACCAAATAATGGCTTTCTTTGTTCTCACAGCTGTGTTGCTTTTGAGATATTTAAGGAAACCTTTGCAGGAGAAAACTGGGCTAAGTCATATTGCAACAATTTTTTAAAGGGACAGCATCCCTTTCCCTTTAGTAGATAAAAACAAAACAAAAAAAAAAACGGTCTCATCACAATGAGATGTGCAAAGGTGTTCTAAACATGGCTTTCAAAAGGCACATTAGGGATGAGTGAGAACACAGAGAGGGTGTGTTTCTTGGTTTAAGGGTAATAGAGGTATCATAGTGCACCTGCTGTATACACAGAAACAGGATCGTATTTTGTGAACATACACAAGAAATACCACAACAATATGTGCTGATCTTCTCCATTCACAGTGTAGTTCTACTGCCATGGTCTCCAGAGAAGACTGTTCACTTCTAGTTTCCTGGAACATCTCCTTCTGGAATTCTGAAAATATAAATTGTTATCAAATGCAGAGGAACAGTCTTTCACTCCCCCCCCCCCCTCAATAATTTAACAGCACTCGGAGCTCTAGTTGAAAGCACACTGATGTTTGCAGTTTAAAACACCGACGTGCTTCACAGTTTATGTAGTTTGCGGAAGCAGTTGTTACATTTTTTTTCCATGCATCATTTTACAAGTGTTTTAGTCTTTTTGTGCTGTATAGTACAATAGCTTGTTTGTTTAAACACTAGTCTGGTTCTGAAAAGGAAACCAAATCTACTAATGTTTGCTTCTCTCGAATAGTGCATATTAATCTGTTTCTGGTGTAGTTTGAATGTACATTTTTCTGCTGTGCTTTCACATGCCCTTGCATTGCATAAAAGAAAGGGAGGACTGCATTATGAATGTTGAAGACCTCCTTTTCACAGTTGCAGGTTTTCTGAGTGGCCTTCAAATTATGAAGTGTTTCACACCTGGTCTGCCAGACAAGGTTAATAACCGCCTAAAATAATGACTTCAGTCAAGCAATTAAGAAGTCATAATGAAAACCAGCGCAGGTTGTGGTTACCGAGGACTCGGCTGTGTGTGGACCAGGATGCTGTGTTTACTGGGAAAATCAGGTCTCCAGAGGTAAACGCTGGACTTCGAAGGCCAAACTGGCATGCTGGTTTTCACTGAACCTTAGTTTGTAACTGCTTAATTTAGGTACGTATTTGGACAGTGGCTCGCCTCAAGTGGTGTTTCAGGTATAAATCAGGTGCTCATTAAAATGTGTTGAAGGTCCATAGAAGTCGCCCTTGAGAGACTTAGTTAGTCACATCTGTTTCTAATTTAATACTGTAGAGGATCCATGCATTAATCTTTGCACCATTTGGACTTCATAAACATGGCAAAGTAAACAGAAGCGTATGTATTGCTGTATTTTAAAATATTCCTTTTAATTGCAAATCTGTGGTCTTTTCCGTGGATGGTGCCAGTCACCTCTCCTGACAGATGCAAGCATAATAAAGGGGCAGCGTGGGGGCAGAATCAGCACTCCTCAGTGTTGTCAAGTCAAAGCCTAGCTCTTCAGAAATGCTGGTGTGGACAGAGTCACAGGGGAGATGCTGATGCTGATGTGATAAAGACGGAGACCTTGACAACTCTTAAAGTCATCCCAGAAACTCAGGAGAGCAAGGTGAGCTGAACATGGCACACAGAGTCTGGCCCATGCTGCAGCTCTGAAACCCCATAGAGAGCACGCTGGCTCGTGTTCAGAGACTTACCTTCTTCCAGTACACTGTGTCTGAGCACTGCTATTCATGAAACTTTGCTGGACTGTTGAATGCAAGCAGCTCTTATCTGCCAGGTTTTCAAATGGCATAACTGGATTTCTCTGTGCTTTGACCGTGCAGCACAGCAGGTTGCCGTAGAGTTGAGTCCAGTGAGTCCTTATTTTCTGACCAAAATTGCCTTGGATCAAACTGGGTGGCTATTGACAGGCGATTTTTAACAGCACTGCTTTATGATAAACTGTGCTTCTCTTTGTGTCCTTTTCACAGTATTTGATGGATTTTATCAAGTTAAAGAGCCTAGTCAAAAAAATCCGGAAATTGGTAACTGTCCTGTGTTTTTCGTATAAAAATAACACATTGAAAAATAGCCTAATGAAATTATCCAGGTTATTATAACGTTTGTTTTTAAAGCCTTCAGTCTGATACATGCCCAGTCTCTAAATGTATTTAACATTGCACAACATGTAAAAGAGAAGATCATCGGGGTCTCTCTTCCCTCCATCAAGGACATTTATAGCACACGCTGCACCAAAGGCCACCAACATCGTGGGTGACCCCACATACCGTCACAAACTGTACAGCGTACTGCCGTCTGGCAAAAGGTACCGGAGCATCCCCAAGCCACAAGACTCAACTGTCAGGGGCTGGACTGGTAGTCTGATCTCTGTCACACACACACTCACAAACACATCATTGCTGCACTTTATGCCTATCGTACACAGCTCATCAAAACTGTATACTCTGCACAGAACTGTGTCAGCCCTGTTCTTTGTGTTGTGTTTAATTCTTTGTGTTCACACTATATAGCACTGCTTGCTGTCTTTGCACCCTGTATATTCTGTTAGTAGTTTTGTGGTCAGTTAGTAGTTTTGTGTTGTTTTGTTTTTATGTTGTTTTATGTAGCACCTGGTGTCCTGGGAAATGTTGTTTAGTTTCACTGTGTACTGCACCGACTGTATGCAGAGGAAACTACAATAAAAGCACTATCCTACCCTAAATGTAGAATTGATGAAAACAGCATTGGCATTATTACATTATCATCTTTCAGGGACAACTGCTGTCTGTAGTTTTCATTGCCAGCCTCTGTTCTTCCACAAATCTTACACTAAATCATTTCTTTTTCAAAAACAAGACAATGAATCTAGTTTATACTTGTTGCCGCCTAAGTGAGCCTGAGAATTCAGTGGCTCACACTGGAAGCTGGTGAGGATGTCTGGTCACGCAGTATAAAACAGAGAAACCACTGTCATGTATTTTACTTCATCTGAAACGCAGTTGTTTAGCTGCATGTTCTCCATATATCCTGATATTTCACAAAATACACTATGAACAGCTGGGTGTAGACATTATTCATTTAGTTTTAGTTTCCATGGAAATGTTCATTGTGGTTAATGTTGCAGTTTCTGCTTCCAGATTGAGGCTGTGGGCTGAAAAAAAAGAAACTGACGGACGTGCACTGAGACCTTATCGATATATCGCACTTTTAGAGAGAATAAGGAAGTGCATTTATTCAGTCAAATCAAGGGAAAATGGGTACTTTATTTAAAAAAAATTTTAAGAAGTAAAAATATATGCAGAACATGGGATCCTATAAACAGCAGCTCAAGATACCATTGGATAGTTCTAGAAGACTGACATAAGAGCAGTGAAATATCCAATTTTATTGTAGCTAAGAGTTAAACCATACCAGTGAGCTTTTGAAATAATTGTTAGAGTGGTGTCAGTGTCCAGTAGAATACCAGCATTACCATTACACCTTGTACATTTTTTTCGGGTGACTATCTTTGACATGCTTCAGACACAATGGACAGAGTATTCTACAGTTCCCAAAGGGTTGTTTTTCTCATTCCGAGAGGAGTTCATCTCCTCCTTGCATTCAGGATTTTTTTTTTCTGATTTTTCTGCAATCTATATTGCTGTATTGACCTTTCTGTTTCCTTCTTCTACCATGTCAATTTCTTAATACATTTTAAAATGGTTAAAATTGTGTGTGTGCGTGCAAAATACAGAGCACAAAATTTTTTTTTGTTAGTGCATGCAAACTAAAATGACTAAATTTCTATTTCAGTTGGTTGAATGCCTGAAAAGGATATGCAAAATGAAATGCACAAGACCAGAAAAAAGTTAATGGCATTTTACAGGACAACCGCTATATAGAAAGTGAGAAATCGATAGTCTTTGGGAGAAGTGTTTTCCTCGCTCAGACCATGGGTGCAAATTTATTTTGTGGGAGAAAGTTAAACTGGGACAGGTCAGTTCTTACAGCAGCCAGCACACAGAAATGAGGATTGCACAGAGACGAGTCGGGGGAATAAGGCTTTCTGGACAATCTGATAATTACCTCCCTTTCCAGTTCTCTTTACACATCAGAAAGCATGTTGTTCTCCTGATTGATCTGCTCTTTTGCAAAGGTGCCAAGTTCACCGTAGGAAATAAATCTATCCCATGGAAAATAAATAAATAAATAAGGGCTTGATGGCTTCACTTTCCTCAGCAGCCTGGCTGGACTGCCTCTGATGTCAGTAACATATATAATTCATCAACCGCCCCAGTCGCTTTGCCACGTCTGTGGATACTCTTCTCCTTTCAGTGTCCTTGATAGGTCCCTCTCCTAATGAAAAGATGGCATTGGACCGGGGGAGACTCGAGACAGAATTTGCCACCCTTCACTGATCCCAGTGATTGTTAATTAAAGGTCAGTTATTCGAAATGACCATGCTGAGCTTGGAAAATTAAACTAATCTCTAGCATTCAAGATTGGAGTTTTGTGTAGTCAAAAGGGCACCCAGGTATTATAATCAGTGCTATCAGACTCTATAGGCTCAAATGATAGCTGTAGACTCGGTAACAGCCTTATAGCGGTCATTAAGATTATGGCCTTTCCAAAGTCGAGGACATCCCCTGTTCTGCTTTCACTGTCCACCTGCTTATTAATTACTAGCCAGAGGCCCAAAAAGGTACTGAAGTGGTAATTAAAAACAATACCATATGGAAAGTGTTGTAATCCATTTTTAAGGAATAACACTTTAATACATGTCCACTGGCAAAACACATTCAGCTGGTATTGTTTTCTGTTCGTCCAATTTTACGTCTACGTTTTTTAACACTTAGTAATTTTATGAGCTGTATCTAAATCTCAACATGAAAGTGTTCTTAAAACATTCATGCTGTGTTACTTCAAGGGTTTTTTTATGATCTACATGGCAATTTGTAGATGCTACCTGAGCCTTGACAACTCACATAAATGCTGTAGCCTGTCAAAACTGACATCCAAAACAGTCTTGAATTTTTTTAATAGTCATACTTTTAAGCCAGACCGTTATTTATCCTGCCAAAGTCTGGTATTAAGAATCCGATGAATATGGATGAATACAACAAATCGTTCAGTTACAAAACTCTTCTGTTAAGTGGATTACACCTCATTTTGTAAGCACCTCTTTGAACACTATTAGCAACACAGTTTCAAAAACAGATGGCACGACCCTTTTTGCTTATTAACATTTTTCTCAAAACACTTAATAAAATATTAGAATTTGATTATGACATCAAATTTACCATCATATTAATCATATTAAAACAACATATTTACAAGTGATGACTGTAAAAAGTTCACACAATAAGACCAGTTTTTTGTAGAGAGAAAAGGGAGAGGTGAATACTCTTTCAAGGATTTGCTATGAAAACTGGCTAACTCAAAGATAAAACAGATATAAATCCATTCAAAAAGCTAATTGAACATAACATTGCTTCTGCCAATTTTATTTCAGCCTAGCTAGTTGTTTACTGCACTGTAAACCTTGGTGATTTTTGTCTTCTAGCGTTTTTTCCATGGCAGATTTTATGCAGAGTTAGAAATGAGCAGACACTGTCAGAAAAACCCAGCAAAATCAAACACCGGCCCTTTGGAGTGGTCTTTGCTGGTTTACAATTCTCTATACAACATTAGAGTTTCCAAAGAAGCTCATTTAGGTTGGCGTCAGCTGTGTTTGTTCACCTTGTTAGCTCTGTACACCAGAGGCGACTCGAGGGATCAAAAAGGCAGCGTGAGGAAAATAACAGGAGGACGGGGAACTCTCTTGCCTTTACTCCAGGCAGGTGGCAGCAGAGGTCTCGCAAGGAAGTGTGACCTTGGCATCTAGAAAACCAACACCTGATCTGAACATGTCATTTGTCAAGACACAAAATCACATAGCTGGTCTAGATTTGTCCTTCATCAAGACATAAAACTTGTAAAAGGATTGATTTGTGGGAAGGTGTTACATTTGCTTCCATTCTTGGTGTGTTAACTTCTGGTAGAGATTGCAGTTTTTACATCTTATTTTAACCTTTAAAGAACAACTCGGTGCAAAGGCTAGGAATCAGAAAAAGGCAATTTGTATCTGCGATTGAAATGCTCGGGAAAATGCACTCTCTGAGACCAGAAATTACAACTTAAATACTGCTAAAAGTATGTATGCATAAGAGTAGACCAAAAGTACAGAGTGACCCATGACCATAAGCTTAGTCACGTATAACATTGGCAAGCTACAGTCCAAACATGAACTAATATTTAAATATTGTAAGGCATTGACTTTTATAGAAACCAGAGTGATCAAACAGGGTCCCACACTTTTTATCATTCCTGAACACAGTCACATATGGGCAGTGGTGTAAGAGAAAGGTCTTGCATCCTTATAGCATCATGCATGTTTCTAATGACCCACAACTACTGACCACACTGCCCTGAGCAATAAGAAATGTGAAAGCCTGAACATGCTCTGAAGAGTGCACATACAGTAAGTCACATCCAAACAGAAAATCTACTTTGGCATCTCATAGTCTGAGATAGACAGGAGAGAGTGGCTAGATTTTATTTTAAAAAGGTTCTTTGATTCAAAATTAGCATTGAATCAAAGAAAAGGGCGGCTTTCACTACCCTGAAACCTTTTGAGTACTTACATTTGGGTTACCCAGTGCTTCAGTAGAATTTTTTAAGTGGGTGTTCAAAATTCAGTATAAATATGCTTCACGATATGCTGATGTTCAGACTGGGCTCTCTTTAGCAGCTTATCTCCTGTACAGAATATGGGGTCAGTCGGTGACACCGGACTGAACATGAACTGTTTGCTCTGCTTGGAAGATCACTACCTTATGTTCACTAGCAGAGCAGAAATGACGAAGGTACAGAGTAAAATATGAGCCATTGGAGTCTTCCTTAAAATCTCACAGCAAAAGAGAAGAGCTTTCCTGAACCTGTTTAAGTGTTATTAGAGGAATTGTTCTGTTTTTTCCTCTCTTTTTCTCGCTTCAACCTTAGTCCAACAAAAGCTGCTGAACTGGTTATATAGGGGTGCTGGAAGAAGACAAATTTTCAATATCCCAAAAATGCTTAGCAGCACCACTTTTTCACACACAGCCCAGATTTTAGCTTGCCTTTTGTGCTGTATACAAAAGCTTCTGGAAAGGCCTTGAGGGCAGTGCTCTGATGACTGGGGAGGGCCCAACATCCAAACTGCATTCTGATTCCTAAGAACACAAAACATAGTAGACCCTTTGTATCTGCGGATATATAGTTCCGCAGTTGAGCAAAACATATAGATGTTCAGGATGCATACACTAGTCTAAAATCAAAGAATGATTTAAACACAACCATCGTAACCACGGGACAGGCTGTGAGAGAGGCATCTCTGCATCAGCTAAGGTGTGTAATATGATTTCAAGTTTTTGTTTTTGAAATTTCTTTGGATTTTATTTGTTATTTGTTATTATTTTATTATATCATTAGAGCGCGTTTTGTCGAATCTTTGAGAAATAAATCAGCAGTTAAGCCGGGGTCTCTGTACGATCTTTGGTTATGGAAAAGAATGCAAATGGAATGAAGGGGCACTTGTGTTATACATTATGATCGTTGTTCTGCCATGCTCACTTGCAGTGAGTCAGCAGGCAGGGTGAGGTCAGTTCCTGGTATAGGGAAAAAAACGAGGAAATTTTCAGCTCCGGGTGCTACCCAATAAGAGGCCTCTGCAGTCTCTCATCTTCTTAGCAAAGCTGAAGAAAGGCACTCATAGGACCATGTAAGCAGTCTCGGCAAAGGTAAGGAAGGGATGTGTGCTCTTTGAGTGTTGAAGGGCCCTTAGAGGAAGGTGAGGCGGGGTCACAGAAAAGCCCTTAGCTGAGGTACACTGCTTGGTCTGTTTGCCACAACATGGCTTGAAAAGCATTATCTGTGAGAGATTTCAGGTGCTGAAGCAGTCACTACTGTATGAAATTGCCATGTTCAATTGGTGTTAGAAATAATTTTAATTTCTCTATAGTGTTAGCAATTTAGTACTTTCTGTACTTTTTAAAACTTGTTTTAGACCAATTATACAACAGCTTTATTATGCTGCCACTGACTTCCACTTGTACAGAGAGTTTGGTTACAGTGTGTCACACCATTTTCAATCAAGTATTTTTAATTGCATAAAAGTTCCCTGGGAAGTTTGCTAGACCCTGTGCAGGTGGTGAATGATAAGAGGATGCTAGTTTGTGCTGATTACAGTGGAATCAGACTTTAGACAATAATATGTTTAAAAGCAACTGAAAAAAGCACAAATATCAGGGTATGTCAAAACTTGTCCACAGCCCCAAAACACCTTCTGACTTCAGGGGGTTAAGATAAAATCCCTGACGGAGAACGAGTCCCACCCCATGCATGGGATACTGACAACACCAGGCAGCTCCTATAGTGACAGACTGCTTCACCCAAGTGTCTGAAGGAGAAGTGCATCTACAGAATATGAACAGTAGTTACGTCACAAGTATTATGTGTGTGCAATATATTTCATGTACAAATATTTTAGTATCATAAAGGAGAGTCTTTTACTTTTTAAATTGTTTATCTGCTTTTTTACTACTGTATAGTGTTTAAATTTATCTTGTTAATACTTTGTACTTTCCTAGAAAATGTCATGCTATCCCCTTGCTGCTCTAACTCTGTGAATTTCCCCAGTGTTGGATTAATAAATGAGTATATAAACTCTTATAATAATTCACTTAATGTATCTAAAATTTTGTTCAATTGTACATGATTTCAAGCACGATTTGCTGAGTTTAAATCAGGCTGTAAGTGTTGCAAATAAAATTAGTGATGGTTACTCATCTGGTACAAAAGCTGGACTGATGCATGCTTGTGTTTTGGAGACAATGTGGGAAGTTCACACAGCTACATTTGAATGCTATGACAAGGGTTTTGATCCAAGAAAAAGTCTCCGGGCACAGAGCTGTTTTTTACTGAGTCGTGGATAACACAGTGGTTAGTGACACAGAGGGGCCCTTGTCTAATGCCTTTAAAGCTTAGGTACTTGACAAGAATCGTTCCTGTGAAATTATCGAGCTGTATAAATGGGTAAAAAATAGTAACTTCCTTTGCACAGAAGTGTCAGCTAAATAAGAACAATAACAGTTTTATGAGCCAAGGCGTCAGTCAGCCTACTGTGACGTGAGACATCCAGAAAGGCTTTGCTGCCATGAATTACTGTGGTCTTCTGTTTCCTTTATAGCTGTGTGTACCCTCTACTCTGCATGTTTTTATTATCTTGTAATGTCTTAATACACCAGGGATATTTTCTATTGCACTCATCTGTCTCTATTTCAGTGACACAAAGCAAATTTTAAAACAAAAGCACCTAACCATCCTTGCTGCTCTCTGCCTTATGAGGGCCACCATGTCCTGTCCTCACCGACTGTACTATAACATTGACTTTACATTGGTATTTAGTACTGAGCTCCCTCTTTAGCCCCGCCCAGTTGTCAAGAACTCACATCAATAGGAAAATGTGGTATTTATTGTGTATAGACTGCAATGCAGCACTTAACATAATGCAAGACTAACACAAGCAAAACTGCATATAGAAAATTATCATAGAATTCGGAATGTTATGAATTACAATGCAACATGGCAACATGAATTGTGTTCTGTGGACAAATGTCTTCAAAGGCTTTATGATGTTAACCTCATTTTATTTAAACCCGAGACTTAGTTTTATTAGTATGCCAATACCATTCTTGATATTTATAGAACGCCACTTAAACAAAGGATGTTATTCACATGTTTAAGTGAGGAGACGAAGACCAATTTTGCGATGATAGATGACTCAAAAGAATGTCAGTCAAAACTTGATGTCATTTTGATATTGCATGCCTGAAGGGTTGCCTCTCATCCTCATTCTGCAAGTGCTCATCCTCCCAGGTTTCACCATCATGTTTGGGACAGCAGACCATCCGATAAGTAGCGTCAGGCAACAGGAAAACTATCAGGCAAAATGCAATCACTTTCTCCACATCTTGTTTAAAAAGAAAATCAAACACACAGGAGATATCGATTTATGTACGTCCTAAGGCAGGGCCGATAAAGTGTTTACCAGTGGCCTCATTTTTTCATTCCCCGAAAAAGAATCCACTGATGTCAAAATAAATAAGTAGGAGTCTGTGTGTTGTAATCCCCCGAGACTTTTTTGTTGCTTCATTTTCTGTTTGTTTAGTCGTCTTCTTATACCCTTTGCTTAGAAAAATGGGAGGAGGTTATTTCAAATGGGACAGCTTTCTGTTTCAGTTTTTTTGTACAGCTTCATATGCACTGTGTAAAACTCACTTTCGAGTATAGGGCCGTGGACACATCTGCTGGGACTAAAACAAAAGTAGTTCCATTTCGTTGTAGGAGTGGAAATCTTCACGGCTGTTTCTGATTGGCTGCCGAAATGTGTTTGACAACATCCTGTAGACGAGCGCTGGGAAAAATGAAAAAGTCAATGCAATAGACACAAAAATCTGTACGAGATCTGAACCACAGCAAAATAAATATTGACAACATTGACCCTTACAAGACTGACATATCTTGCTTACTGTGGTTTTTCTGCTGGTTAAATTTAGACACTTTCTTTTTTTTTAAAGGCAGTTCCAGTATACAGGTCTGTTTTTGATCAAAATGACTAAAAATTTTTTCATGCCTGATGCAAGCAGTGGACACTGTAAATGCATGTCATTATATAACATGTAAAGCTTGTGTGAAATATGTAATATTAATTGAATTATGAAAATGTACTCAAACTTTTGACTGATTGTGTGTGGGTGTCAGACAATGACCCTGCTTTGGGCATAGTGTTCAAAGGCCACCGTTTTTTAAAATGATGCTTATAATGTAATTGTGTTTCAATTAAAGTTCAATTAGAGGTGTGGGCAAAGCTTGAATTGAAAAACGATGCTGATGTGTTTTTTGAATTGATGTCTAATTTGGGAGAAGTGACCTCTTAAAGACACGGGTTTGGTCTGATGGAGATCCTGTAGCTTGTGTGTGTGTGTGTGTGTGTGTGTGTGTGTGTGTGTGTGTGTGAGTGAGTAGTTGGGGGTCTGAAAGAATATGGGAGCTTGTAGGGTGTCAATTCAAACGTCTATACATTCTGTTGCTTAAAGACTGCACATTTGGTATTACTATTCTTTGTAACATTTATTCAGCTAAAAAGGTAAGTATGTTTATGAAATATCCACAGGGGCCAGCTGAACACACCGCCCCAAATGGTCATGGCTGTTTGGAATGTTTATTACAACCATACAAGACTTGGAGTTAAAACAAAATGAAATGGAGGGAGAAAGGAAACGGCTGAGGAATGCACATAAGCAGTGAACAGGTGCAGTACAAAATATACTTTAAAGAAAAATGCACAATAAAAAAATTCAGAGCAATCTTAAAAAAATCTTTATCCACATCACTGTAGATTAGTCCCCCAACTCAAATCACCCTCAGTGCACCCCCTACAGCTCAGTGCTGTCTTTTTCTCTCTCGAACCAGAAACCGATTTTACCGTCACAATCAGCTATCACAGATTTAGATAACTATTAATAAGGAGCTGAGTACCGACCTTGATGTCATATCACCTGTGTTGCCTCTTCTACTTAACTGATAGTTTAACAAACACCTGGTACAACATTCTTACAATCCAAAAAAGCATTGCAAACCAGTGTGTGAACATCATCATGCCGATACATGTGTATATGCAAAGCATGTAAATATGTCCACTAATATCGATAACACATACACTCCAGGTTCACTTGCATCCTTGACAGTGAAATGGAATATGGAAGAATCCCATAACAATGCATTGCTGAGCGTTGTTTAGAAGACCCCCGCTGTGCTGCAGCGATGCCTGTAAATGTGATATGAAAACAGCGGGCATTAACCCAACAACCTGGGAATCTATTGCAGGGAATCACAGCAGAGAGGCAGACTTCTCAATGTAGTCAACTGCATCAGTGAGCAAGGTCAGCATGCAAAGCGGGAAGAGAACAGAATACAGAACACAGCAGCAGCATTAACACACGATAATGATAACTTTTTTTTTCCTGCAACAGCTGTAACAAAGTGTGATGCTCCCAAGTCAGCATGCATAGTCACATCTGGTCACATCTGGCAGTATTAACCAACAGCAGCCCAGACCAGGCGCAGAAAAGCACTGTCTCTCAGGGCAGACTTATACCAGCAACTGTTTATCATGTACTGATTCTTACGGCACCTGTGTATGTGTTTACAAGCACACTGTACTACAGTAATGTGTAGGCAAAATGCAAATTGGGAAGTGTCAACAATGTTAGGTATGGAAAGAGCTTTGTAACTGCGAGGTCTCTGCTCAGGGTGATTAAGGTGACTATTTTGCGAATACATTTTCCTTTTTTTGCCTGTTAAAATGTTATTTTAAATATTATAAAAGCATGCCACACCCACCCACCTACACACACACACACACACACACACACACACACACACAGATATGTATCTGTGTGTGTGTGTGTGTGTAATGATAGCAAGCAACATCAGAGAGAAGGAACATGAGAAGCTTGAGAAATACCAAGGGCTGAAAGGAGAGCTAATAAAGATGTGGAAGGTGAAGGCCGTGGTCCCTATGGTAACAGGAACACTCAGGTCTGTGACCCCCAAACTGGAAGAGTGGCTCCATCAGATCCCAGGAACAACATCTGAGATCTCTGTCCCAAAGAGCACAGGCCTAAGAACAGCTAAGATACTGTGCAGGACCCTCAAGCTCCCAGGCCTCTGGTCGAGGACCCCAGCTTGATAGAGAAGCTACCAATATAAATATATCAATTTAGTTAATTTAAAAAGGGAATGGCCTCTAAGAAGCATTTAACTTGGGACAAGAAAGTGTATATATAATAATGTGTGTGTGTGTGTGTGTGTGTGTGTGTGTGTGTGTTTGTGAATGTGTGTGCAATATAAATAGCTGCTACGAAAATATTTTTGACTTTTAAACAAAAGTCCAATGTCAACTTCACAGCTAAAAACATGTAAATGTCTTGGTTGTTCAAATTCATAGAAGCAGTTTCAGATTATGAGTCAAACATTTCAAAAGGAGTAATAAACTGTACAGCTTATGTCCTCACTAATAACATGCAACTTTTGGTGATGAGTCCTTTATAACACATTTAGAAAGCTTAGTGTCAAGTGTGAATTAACAAAGAGCAGCCTATTTATACACTCTTTTGTGACTTTGCTTGGAAATGTACTATACAGAGTAGATGCTACAAATTAATATCAGTGTATATGAGGGTGAGGTTTTCCCAAACATTATGTTCATAATAAATTCCTACTCCGTAGTCAGATCTAGGCTACAGTTCGCTCAATGCACTTGCTACCTTAAATTACTGACCCTCTTAAAGATGGATGGCATGCTAAAAGGGGAAGGTTTACCCTGGGAATTCCATAACACGCTCCCTTTTGCACCTGGTTGCATCTGTTGGCTCTGAAGCACAAGGCTCGTCACAAGAGGGAGGAGGGACTGTCGGCAAACGATGTGTTAATGAAAGGCTGTGCTTCTGCACAAAATCCTCTTCAGTGGAACTTTTTTAGGGCAATATACAGTATACTGCCTTTCTCTCATCCAAGAAATTAAAAAAAACTTAAAATAAAAAATCTTCAGGGATTAGAATTTTAAAAGTTCACTTTAACAAAGATAATTTACTAAATGTAACTGGACAAGTTAATTTATTGAAGTCATTAAAGTGCATTTCGCTTTTCAAGTGAGTCATTAACATATAGAGAGTCTATCCCTTTAAACAGCCCTTCCAATATTCAAAGCTCTGCACTGGATAAAAACTTACAAAAAAAAAAGTCAGGTTAATATGACTGTAATGAGGTAGTTTGAGTTCAGATACGTTGTTCTAATGGTATTCATTGTGTAGCCTCTTAAAACCATATGCTTCAGGAATATTTTCACATTGTCCTTACAAGTATGTGCTCAGAATGTGTTGTTGTGAGGGAAACCGGATCTCAGATTTTAACTTCATCAGAATCATAAAGATTGCATTAGAATTACCTTGTATGCAGTACATAGCAAGGCATAACCATACAACAGAACATCGACAATGTTGATTGACAGTATCTGCTCATTTGACACTCAGTAGTTTTAGTAGAAATCTTGTGTTAATGTAGCAGAGTGTATAAGAGGCTGTATAAGGTGGGTTTGCCTTTGCAAACAAAACACTGTTGGCTGTTTTCCTCATAATGATGTAAACACAGCCAAATTTAAGGTGTTTTATTAAAGTCTAGACAGAAAAAAAAAGTTTGACTTTCACTTCTTGCTTCCGATAAAAATGAATGCATTTTGCTGTTTGAGAATGTGAAAATTATCAAACTATTTCACAAAACACAATTAGTTTGGGTTTTCACTGTGCACAAAAGGAATTAGTCAGCCACAGATAAAATCAGTAGACGACTGCTGAACACACATAGTTTTCCGCCCTTTATTAAGGCAGTCACACGTCATGTTATCTACATACATTAAATTTTACTTATAATGGCATTGTGGAATATGTAAGATGAAAGTCAGATGTCCTTGACTTACTGTACCCACAAATAATTTCAAAACAGTTATTGTTCAATGGCCCCATCCCTCACGTGTTTGTTTCATAGCTGATTATTTATTGCCTCCTTGTACAAACACGTAACTTGAATCTAAGTGACTGAGCTTTATAGAAGCTGACAAATAAGCATTTAGAAGGGGAACGATGCTTTTTATGGATTGAGAAACGCGGCCTGCTGATCTTTATATAGTTAAAATTTTATATATGTTTGTTCACCATTGTTTGACAACCGTCTTGTGTGAGTCAATCATTACTGGTATTTTATGTCACTTTTAAGATGAACAGGCAATTTCACGTTTTTACTTGAAATTAATGTAAATCATATACAATGTCCTCAATGAGCTAAAAAAAAATTTAATTTGGAAAATATTAAATATATAAAAATTTTGCTGCTTGTTCCAATAATTTATGCCTTTGTTAAAAATGTGTAAATTGAAGGAAAGGAAATCAACCAATATTTAATTTTAAGGGGAATTTAGAGTAAGAGACTCACAAAAACTGCATGTATTTTTAACTCCGGGAGGAAACTGACGAGCCCAAAGCAAAACAAAGTACATTGTAGCGGGCGCCACCTGGTTCTCAGAGACATGGCAACGTCTCCAATAACGTCTGACCCATGAAGTCAAAATAGTATAGTTGGGGAAACCCAACTGACCGCGGTGTGTATTCCACCTACTTCTTAAGATCAGCGTTTTGTTGCCAGGCTGCGGTAACATCATCCAACACTGTCTGTGTGTCCCACCACCCCTGCATGGCTTCACATCTCAAGCACCAGTTTACTTGCCTTGTCTCGAGTCTTGTTTCTAGTCCCTAACAGTGTGCTGTTTATCGCCTGCCTGATCCCTGTTGGGGGGCTGCCTCTCGACTGCATTCTCGGGGATTCCTGTAATAATAATCCTCCTGCTGCCTTGTAACCTGCCTCTGAGTTTGATTTTGGTTCTGACTTGCGGCACACAGAGAGAACACGCAAACTCCACACACAGTGCCGAGGGCTGAACTCAAACCGATTCTCAAATGTATAAATATAGTGTTTATGTAAATAAGACACTAAAATCTTATGTATGTGCTCAAAATCTAAAGTTCTTCTAACAAACGGTAAGTGCTTTCAAAAAGCCATTAAAAACAGCTATCAAGACCTTTCATAAATGCAGTTTTGTCATTAAAAATTGTAATTACTATTAATAGACATGGTATGTAAAATTATTTAATAATGATGGGCACAAAGTCATAATACGTTTATTCAGGTGTAATATCTACATAATGTAGACAAAAAACCTTGTAAGTCTTTACTCTGGAGCATGAAAACTGGGAAAAATTGCATTATATTTTTTCCCATCCATTCTCATACAAAGTGCACCTCTCCTATACAGAGACTGGTGTTCCTATGACAACACTCATTTCCCTTTTCCACTGTGTATCTGTCAAGCAGTTTTGGCAGTGTAATTTTAGCTGTAAAGCATGTGATAGATTTTCACACCTGCAAAATTCCATATGCGATGTCTATGATGTTTTACACCTGACAAAGAACGGTATATACTGCGCATATGGGATTCGACAATAAGGGGGAAATTACAAAATTTTAGTGGGATGGAATTAGGACTCATAAAAGGGTTTGGCTCAAATTTTCCCCCCTAAAAAGTTTTCTTTTATTATTGTTATCTGTGTATGGATTTTGCAGACCAGATTCTGAAAAGGGGAAAAGGTTTCCATTTTAAAAGCCTGCGCTGATACAACCATTTTTGAGAAAGCTCTTGAAGAGCAACTTTTGCTCAGGGCAGAGTCAGCGGATAAACGGCTGAATGTAGCACTGGAAAAAAAAGGACACTTTCCTTTGAGGCTGTACAACCAATTTTGCAAGAAAAAATGTTCTGTCAAACCTAAATAGAACCGGGCACATTAACATAACACAAAAAGGCGAGGGAGGGATGTCTGGCTTCTTTTATCTCTGTTAATACTTTGTTGTGTGACCTGCCAAAAAACATTTGTTTGGGGTAGCAGCTTAGCTTTTTTCAGTAGGTCCATTGACTCGCGCTATAGAATAGCATCAGGAGGGGATTCGATTTTGGACACTTTAGCATTACAATGCAAGACTCCTAAGCTCAGAATAAGCTGTCTCCAAGAAGCAGCTCTACTAGACCTTAGAGGGGGAAAAAGAGGGAATTTCATATGCATTTAAAAAGGAAAAGCTCTTATTTACTTAAACTGAAGCATTTTGTCTTGTTGTGAAGGTGCTTTTCCCTGTGTATATGCATATATGTTTGAAAGTTAGGGCTGTGTCTGGAGGGTTACAGTTACAGAGCGATGCACTCCCCCCCCCCTTGTTTTTTAAAACCCCGCCTCCCCTCCAGCTTTTTGGGCTCTTGTGTAAGGTTTGGTCCTGTATTTGAATTAAGCAGACAGGGCCCAAGAGGTTGGCATATATTTCCTAGGATATTATTGGATATTGCTGTTGCTAGGCGCAATAACAAAATGTGGCTTTTCAAAGTGTTTAGACCCTTTCATGGGTTACTGGACCACACTATTTTAATGCAAACTTAGAGGTTCAAAGTAAAAGTAAAAAAAGAAATAAATGTATTGTGGATGTTCTAAAGACAACGAAACAGCATCATACTGAAAGGATGTAATAGTGACAATTCAAGATTGCATCTAGTAATATTTATGGGACCTCACTTCTAACGGAGCACTAGGTTTGGGTCTTGTGTGTTACGTTCCCATTAGAGTTTAACACTGATCTGGTGTTAAGTTTTCCAGGACTTTTTAATGACACAGCATGTCCATGTTGCCTAGGTAGTACTTACTTGCCAGAGTTGTCAAACCGTGGCATATATAGGGCTGAAGTCATTACTGTGACAGGGCCACTCACTGACATTTATATTCACCTCTTTATACTCAATCTGGTCCAGTGCACTTTTGACTCAGCTCTTTAAATCATTGTCTAACGAAAGCTGAATTTTCCCCTCAAGCTTCAGTTTTTAAAGTACAAAAGAAGCTCTCGACCATAATTTCCATGTTTGTTTTTTCCATTTTCTGTTTAAATTCAAACAAGAACGCCGGCCTTCGCTGAACGCCGGCCAACGCATCCCGTAGCGTGGCGCAACCGCCAGTGGACCTCGCCGTGGTGACAGCACCGTCCGAGAGACGGGGAAGAGTTAGGTCTGTGCCACATACGGCGCCTCGCATTTTTATCAGAAAGCTCCATCTGTCTGTCCATTTCCTAGAACTCAGCTGGATCACTCTGGCGCAGCCTAATAGACCCAGGGTGGCTTTGAGTAGGTTCTGTTTGAAGAACGACTTCCTTCTGGGGCGTCCTCCCTCGCGGGCCACTGTTATGCAAAGCTCCTCGTTGTTGACAGAGGCACCTTGACTCCCCTCTCAGCCACTGAGCTCTGCGGGGCTGTGAAAGCCTCACACTGTCTCCCTCCACAAGCCTCCGCGGTCGGACGCTGGAGCACGCGGCCTGTTGTGCTGTTAGAGTTAGTGCCTCAAAGTTGCCTCTGAATACATGAACAGCAGCAAGCAACAGACTGCAACATCAGCGAAGGCAAGTCTCCTGAAATGTTATGATAAAACTTTGACTGAGTTTTAACTGAGTTTCACCATTTTGTGCAGAAATTTGTAGATATAAAACCAGTTATGTTTTAGCTCATTGGAACAATTGTACAGTACTTGGTGTACCAGTTTTTAATCCTGTCATTTATTTTTATTTTCATTTAGTTCATAGAACTTTTTTGGGCAATCTGCCAACACAATTGTTCACTATAGTGTGAAACATCCCACAATAATATTTAAGTCAGTGCCAATGCAGTTATCTTTCATAACACTTTTGTCGTTATTCAACAAGAAGCTTCTGGTATACTGAGAGAGAGACTGCTAGATAAACACAGAGAATTTGGAATCATACACCAGTACATGTATTTGTCGAGTTTTAAGCTTTTGGCATGAAGCACAAATGTTGTCAGTATTCGTTTGTTATAATCATGTTCAACACCTAAAGTTCTCTGTACATGCAGGATAATGTCTGCACAGTTGGCAGAAAGAGTTCCCTTACAGTTAATGTGGGCTTCATCTCAGAGGTCCTATTACGACCCAAAGCCATTCAGCTCACCTTCCTCAACCCCGCTGCCAAGCGGTTATCTTTTCTTTTCTTACAAATCACTGTGTTGTTTCACACTCCTTGCCACTTATCTGGGATATGTTAGCCAATTAGACAAGCATAACATTGCATTTTTCAGACATAGCTAATGCTGGAAATAAGCAAAGCTATTCAGAAATATGTTTTAGCACAAAGATCTTGTGCTCCCATCCTTGGAGGTCAGAGACATGGCTGGATATCATTGCTATTTCATCTTTGGTAAAGGTTTTTTTCTCCATAACCAACTTTATGTGTTTGTACTGACTGGCCATTAAAATTAATTGCTCAAAAGTTTGGTTTTGGTCTTACTGACATACCTGCTAAAAATGAAAGTATAAACAGGACACACACACCTGCTGCACTTTATTAGTACTTAATAAATCTACTTTCAGCCTTAACAACCTCCTCACGCCACCTTGAAATACATTCATAGACATTTTTAAGGGTTCTGAATAAGGATGTCATTAGTTTACTGGCTAACAATTAACCACCAAATAGAAAATTGTTCAACCAATTCGACCAACGCTATTAGCTAAAAATTAACCAAACTTCAATAAAAGTTTACCGGCTAATACTGGAAGCAGTGGTTGGATCATTTTCATTATAAAAAATGTCTGAGTAGTGCACGTTGGTTGTAAAATGGTCACATGAAAAAATGTAGGCTGTGGGGGGGAATAATTGAAGTTGCTGAAAGGAATTCTGAATGTGACCGTTTTGATTGACATAACATAAGTATGTGGTGTGATGTAATCTATGCAATACAGCATTTAAGTGCACTAACATCGTCAATCTCCAGCAGCTAAAGGACAGCCAACCCTTCCATCCATAGTGAATAGCACAACTGCATTACATGTCAACACTGGAGGAGGGGCCTGCCAGTGAGAGTGGGCGTGACATGGCCAATGACCAGGAAAACAAATACAGTATTCCATGCCAGGACTACTTGTGCTGGGAGAAGAACACTCATCTCTGGTAAAGAATGTAAAAGGTGGATTATTATTTCAGTAATGTCTTCTGAAAGTGTCTTTGCTATAATTGTGGAAAATAAACAGATTATTTTTGTCATTAATATACATATGTATTAAGCCTTTATTTATGTTTGTTAAGACTGACAAAGAACCAAAAAAAATCAAGAGTTGTTGTAACAGAACTAATAAACTATTTCAATTATACTGACAAACTGTGGCTTTTACATTGCCTCACAGAAAATTAGCAAATTTGCTTTAATGTAATTTACGTTGTGTAATTCAATTTCGTTAGTTTAATGCCAAAGAGGATCAAATATAACTACAAAACTCACCATAATTTTTCACACCACACACCCACACACACACACACACACACATACACACACACACACACACACAGAGAGCTGTAGTGGAAGAACATTTTAGTTGTGTCTTCTGATGAGCAATGAATGGATCTCAGGTACTATAAGATGCATTAAAGATGAAAACTTCTTGTGGGCTAGAAATTATATGGCAGTCAAAGAGAGAAGCTAGAAGCAGGACTGATTGCCACTAACACGGTGTGATGTTTAAGATCTCTGATTTCTCCTCTTGGTAATGGTGAGCGTAAGTGAGAAAAGATTACAGGTTGAGAAGCTAAGTACCTGTAAAGATGATGTTGCGGGTTAAGTGGAAATTGCAGTAGAATTTCTGAACTCTCTACCGTGGACCCAGAGGAAGAGCGCTATGGACGATTCCTTATTGAACAAAGTGGAACGGCGAGCAGCCGAATATCAGAAAGACAGGCTATACTCTGAGAATTGAATTTAAAAACCCATCTGCTTTCCTTGTGAAGATTGAATAGTTCAAAAAATCAAAATGGTTAGTTATTAGTGCAGCCTTCCTTGCTCAGCTGTAATAATGAATTGATTCTATACATAACCTTTTGTGGGTTTGCAGATAGAAATATGCTAAAATGGGATTAATTGGAGAATCAAAACACATTTATGTCTTATTTTCTGAATTCTTGACTTAATAGCCTGAAAAGTCCGTCCTCTTCCATCAAAATAAACATAATAAAGATTCAACCCATGAGTTTCAAATCTATGAATCAGCTCATTTACTTACCGTATTAAAGACGGAGTATGTTTATGATTAAACGATGCCATTTGAGGATGAAATGAAAATAATGGTGTTTTTTTGTGAAAAATGTAGATGCTGCATCACTCGCTCAAGGTCAGATTAATGGTGCATTATTGTCATGGGATCGCTGTAGCGGACGAGCTCTCTTGGTAATCTCACGCCAAGGCTTAACAGAAACAAAGTTATTGAAGTACAACGGCACTTTAACTCTACAGTCATGGTGACCCTGGCTTTCCTGTGCTGTCGCGGTCCGTGTGGTTCCCAAAACACTCACAGCATTGCTGTTAGTGCTTTGCTGTTGGTGTCTCTGGCCTTAACCTTACTTTATTTTCCTGTTCTTTTTAGCCTCAAGGCAATTTAAAGAGGACTTAGAAAGGCCTTCACTTTCAGTGATACCCAAAAAACTTAATATAAACCGCATAACAGTGTTATTAAATGGATTTAATTTAATGCAAATGTGGATGAAAATAAACGCTGAGACAGTTTAATCTTGTAAAAACAATGCCCTTAGTTTTTCACCAACATCCTGAAGTGATATATAATTTGTTTATTATTATACATATTATTACTGAAAATATATAAATGTACAATCAGTTAAAGCACTAATTGTAGGTAACAGCATTGTGGCCACCATGCTGTGAGCTAGCTGTTAGCTTTATCATTCATTGTGCTATTAATTTTTTTTTATCGCAATCCTTTTCAAGGTCAGTTTTCTATATTCTTGTAGAGCATGGGTTTTCCTATGAGAGCCCTTCAGTCTCAATGATAAATGTGTGTAATTTACCAAATCTAAACAAATATCCACATTAGTCCCTTTTCAAGTGATGAATGACAACAAAATGTATGGCTGTTCTCAAACGCCATACAAAAAGTGTCTGTGAATAATTGGAATTTGCTACATTTTTCCCCACCGCTGTATACTCTTGATACTAACCTGATTAAAATATTTCTCTTCCATCCCAAAAAGTGTTCAAATAATGGAGCATAAATATGGAATAACAAGCTCTTAAAGACCACTTAATTCAATTCTGGCAGAGCAATCTTTTACGCACAGCAACTCCGGAGTGTTGTTAACTTTGCCACTGCCTTGCGAGCGCCATAAAGAAAATTAATCTACTGCAACTTTCAAGCGCTTACTTTTCATTTCATTTGCCCCCAGGTAGGCAAAAGGGCTGATATTTAAAGGGATTCATACGTCTTTCTGTCTCAACAGCTAATGAGAAAAATGAGAGGTGTACCTTCTGCTTGGTCATGCATACAGAAGAAGTGGCTGAT
>JABJVR010000031.1:8859373-8873614 GCA_025773905.1 Chitala chitala
GGTGAGGGTCACGGGGAAGCCTGGAGCCCATCCCAGAGTACATAGGGCGCAGGGCAGGGGACACCCAGGGCGGGGGACACCCAGGGCGGGGGGACACCCAGGGCGGGGCGCCAACCCACCGCAGGGCAGGGGACACCCAGGGCGGAGGACACCCAGGGCGGGGCGCACGAGACAGATCATTTTTAACACATATTTGCAAACCCCAAAAAGACACCCACAGATATATTTTTTTTTCTACAGACTTCAGTTGCTCAGCAGTGAAATACCAATAACAATATGCATAAACATGTCCACCCCAGTTACATTTGTAATTAATTAGCACTTAAACAAAGTGATTTAATGGAATTATTGGCTGCCTGTCATGGTGCTGGAATATTGTTAGTTTTCATTATAGCATTTTTTGGTTCTTTCTTACCTTAAGATAGCATGGCTATTACAGAATATATGCAAAAAGTGCCATACCGAGAGCCCAATCTATTATTAATCATTACTTTACTACCTGACAGATATGTTTATCCACACCTAATCACCTGCTGCCAGTGTTAAACACAAATCCATGTCGGTAATGGTGTACAGAAATGCCATGCACGGGCAGGGGCTTTTCGTGGATAAGCGAAAGAAAACAGTAAATTAGTGTGTAAACCCCTCCCAGTGCAGCCTCATCAATTCACTTCTCAAGATAACCCTCTGAAAAACCAATGTCATTCATTCATTTGCAACGCGATTTTCAATTATTGTTATGGCCGTTCCATTTGTGCCGGTTTGCAGCCTGGTAGCAGTGCTCTAAAAAAGCGTGAAAATTACTGTTGTGCTGAAAGTAATGCCATATTTCCCAGTTCACTGCTTTGACTCATGCAATACGAATCAAATGGTCTACTTCGCCATTTTTATTGTGTATGCCCATCCAGCCACAATCATTACTGAGTAATATTACCTCAGCTCTGGAGATCTGAGAAACAAGCTCATACACAAATAAACTAGCAGTCATTCAGCGCTGTTATATTAATGTAATTAATAATGTCGTGCTTGAACGCGTTGTTCTGTTTATGGCAAGAACGCTACGCTGCCACACCGATTTGGGGTGGGAAGATGTTGCCATTAAACGCTGCAGAAACTGTATATTACAGGTAGTCTCAGTAACGACCCTTCTGGTGCCATGACTGCAGCCTCAAAATGCTTTGAGCAAAACGAAATCCCTATAAAAGAGCAGCATCTCAAATCGCAGGCTTTGCAAACTGCTTTTGTTTTTTAAATAGGAAGTTCTGAGTTATGGCAATATTTTACAGTGCGAGAGGGAAATTATTGTTTGCATGACCGCTGTTCGCTTCCAACTTATCTAACATGCATAGAAACACCTTTAACAACTTCAAATGTTAATACGACCACAGCAGTGTCAGAAAAAAAAAACAATGATGTGCTTAGTTGTAGTATTCTGTATTGTAAAAATAATAAAAAAAAATGCATTGTTACTATTAATCCATTACCTGCTTTTGTTCGTGATTATTCCTAAACACCTTCTTTGTGACTGGAGCGCACTGTAGAATTTGTGTTCTGTTCTGCTACAAAGTGGGATCGCAGTTAATTCAATTAAATAACTACGGTGGAAAAAAAAGGTAAACAAACCATTATGCTTGTTTAGAACTGATTCAAGCTCAGGGTGAAACCTTTGGACCAAGACGAATCTGTGCTGTCACAGCAATGCACAAAAATGTATTATAAGATGTTTGAAAACACGTTACATACTGATAATTAATTCAGTACTTCAATAAATATTACCATTCCCTTTCACCATAATCAACAAATTGCAGTAGCTCAGCATGAGGAGTTAATTTCTGTAGCCTTTTCTTTTTTTTTTTTTTTGACACATTTTTGAGAATTCGCGATGCGTTCGATACGTGTTTTGTGCAGGGTTAGCGATTTATTTCTCTCCCTTCCTTGCTTCATCCTTCTGCTCAAAGCGGCTCGCGCTCAGCTCCGTGCTCACCGCTGCGCGCGCGGAGCCTGACACGCGCTCCTCACATCCGCGACCCCGTGACGGCTCCCTTCTCTTGTCACAGGTGACTCACAGGTGGCTGCTGCTGCAGAACCCGACACTAATTGGATGAGCAGCGTGACTCTTTCCAGCGACAAGCAGAAAACTCGCAGGCTCCTGACAGGACAGCGACGGTGTTTTGTATGGAGCAGCTGAGACACCCTGGCTGATTTCTCCCTCTCCCCATGGAACTATGCCAATTTGTCCTTCCAGCAGGGGCCTTCTGATCACTATGGGAGAGTGGCACAACTCAATTAAAGTCACCAAGTTCACCATAGCACCAGGTTACTCCAGAGAACACACCCACACACACGTGTGTGTGTGTGTGTGTGTGTGTGTGTGTGTGTGTGTATATATATATATATATATATATGGTGTGTGATGTATGCGTGTGTCTTCACTGACAAAACATGGTATGTGAACATGAAGCTGGCGGTAACATTCAGGGACCTCTAAAAATGATTATGCAAATCAGGGGTCCCCAGTTCCGTTCCTGACGGACTGTTGTAATGCCTCTACATTAAGAATTACATTAAGCAATTCTGTGGGATTAAAGATAATGTGTTTGTTGCAGTGCCGTGGTGAAGTACGGCAGCTGTGAGCTTCCTTCTCCATTACAACAGTATGTCCTTCAAAAAGTGCCGTGTCAGTAAGTAATGTCATCAGTGTCATTGAAGGCAGATGTCAAATTCCATGTACAGTCTTACGAACTGAAAGCATCGTTATGTTAAATTCCAAAATGTACTGATGAATTACTTTAATCAGGCCACCCTGTTACATGCTTCTTGTTTAGTAATGATAAAATGTTAATGTTAACATTAAGCATTAACACAGGTAAAAGAACTAATTTTACTACTTCAGTTCAATACCAAAACACTTGCAAATTGCATTGTCTTGTATTGTAAGTGGAGCAGCGACTAATCCACAGTTCACAATTTTGACTTTCTCTGTTCTTATTTACAGACAGGCAAAACCTCTGACGTTTCAGCGGTGGGGGGGAAGGGGGCACAGGCTCTAATTACAAGCAGTGGTTTAATCAAGAAAACACAATCATATTTCCTCTGTGTAAGCTGAGTGATTAATAAATACTGTTTAGATTTAATGCAATACTGATTGACCAAACCTCCTTGTTATCGAGCCCCTTTTCAATAAAATATCTGTGGAACAACACAGATGCAAAACACTGACACTGAGCATTGCCCTGCAGATACGTACACACACACACACACACACACACACACACACACACATCTCTGCAGGATTTGCCTATACACTGAACAAGTAGCAGAGGGACATGTCTCAGGGCCCAATGAGGAGTGGATTGGCCCCCGTGTTGCGGCTCGGTGGACGGAGACGCCCCGTGGTGCCATCAGCAGCATCACACAGGGTCTGATGGGCCGCGATCACCAAGGCCTGTCCGCAAGCCCAGAGGCGGGGCATCTGGGAGCAGCGCTCCTGGCAGCTCAATAAAAATCACTAACCCATGAATTTCTAAAACCTTGACATTAAGCAGATGCAATAAAAATCACTACATTGGAACCAATTCACAAAAGATTTTAAAAAATAAATAAATAAATAAATGAAGAGAAACTCAGTAAACAAAACAAGAAAATAACAAAACAGAAACCACTCCAAATCAACAGCTGCAGAAATAAGAAAACATTCACAGAAAGCAATGAGCTATAAAAGATAGAAGACTACAAAATACAAACTACAAAGATTCTCAGAATAAATAATAAAATACTAAAAATGGTTACTTGCAGTTAAATCACAACAAATGGAATATACACTGCAGCAAGTAGCCTTGTACATAATAGAGAAAAAATGTTTATACTTTTTAAAAAAGTTATATACTATATGTCAACCAGTTGTATAGTGTTTTCACCATCCTCTTTTTTCTTTATAAAGAAAAAATGAAAGTGCTAACCGTCATCCACTATGTTATGTCGATGTTTTCATCAAGGCTATGCAATTAAGCAGTCACATTCCAACTAACACTGCATAAAACCGGTTGTCTCACTACTTACAAATATTTTTTTCTGAGTGGGCTCAGCAAAGAGAAACGAGGCTCGTTTCTTGTAAAAGCACAGTTGGAACATCTTTAATGAGAGTGTTCGATTATAGGATAATAGGATATACTGAGATACATGACATTATGAGTGAAATATGAGGATCTTCCCTGCATTTATTATAAAAGTTTGAACTTTTCATCAGACAAGACTACAAAAGCACGTGGAGTTTAAAGACACATGAACTGCTACTGAGATTTTAAAATCACAACATCTACCTCTACCCTGCCTTTAAAAGTTTTATGTAAATGGAAATGTACTTAGTTCAGTGCTTGTAGTTAAAATAGTGGACTTACAGTTTAAAAACATGGCACAATTCCACAATGCGGATGCTCTGAACTCTGCCTTTGCCTTGTGGACATCCAAATTTAAATTTTTATAACCATGAAAGAAAAACATCTCTACTTGAGGATAGGTCAGTTTTGGCTCTTGTCCCTGACAGCATAACAACATCTCACTTACTTTACAGCTTCACTCTTACCCCATCTCCAAAATCAACCTCTGGTTTACTTTTACTCTTAACTGCATTTTACATTTGTATTCGTTTTTAGAGAGACTGTGAGATTTGTTCAGGGCAACAGTAAAACTATATATTAAAATTCTAGCACTGCCACTGAGCCCACTCTGAATCAGTCATCTGTGGTCTCCATACCGGTTTGTTGATTGCTGTTGCTCACCCCTGCTCTCGCTGGAGAAGGACACTACATGTGGCCATGCAATATGATTGCATTTAAAGTTCTTGTTCTGAGACAGTTGGGGCAGAGCCCCAGGCATCCTCTGCTGCCCCGCCCCCCTTGCGGTCAGGTGACACGGACCAAGGTTCCTCCACCGCATGTTAGACAATGCCACCAAGATGGGCTAGCTGTGGTTGAGCTGTAATGTTAACTGTCACACATCTCCAATTAATCAGCAGCCGCAGACTGTGGTCTCCTCAGGCTGCCTGTGCCCACAGAGCCAGTCTGCCTTGTCTGTGTCACCATTCCAGTGTGAACTACCTCCTTCACTCTTTCCCTCACCATTCAATGTGTCCCACTGCTTTGACCTTCTCACCCCATGTCACACAACATATAAACCAAATGTCCACAAAGCAGGATATTCACGGCATGCTACGACAGCAGTGGGTTTCTTCTCACTGGTCTCCAGCACCCTTGTTGGTGACCAGACTGCCAGCGTGCACATTTGGACTGTCTGCACCAGTTTTTTCACAGTCATCCTGGAAAACCTCCACACTTTGAGATGGCCGAGATAATTCCAGTCAATTTTTCTTTTTTTTTGCCCAGAAGGGGGTGTGTTATGAAGCAATAAAACAGACTCCAGCATTTGCCCCAACTCAAGCATTGGATGTTCATGTCAGGACACACTTCTACCTGACATCTTTTAAATACATTGTTCTACACTGACCTTTGTTCACATGGTCAATTTTGCCAATACAGTCTGCAGGACATATAACTTATTTAAACTATTGTACTAGCTTTAAAAAAGCTGTACATATGTACATATTCCAAATACCACCCACATTTTGTGCTTTGTACATTAATTAAAATGCACTTTTTGTTTCTTACTCCCAGTATGTTTTACTAGTTGTGCACTAAAAGCAAAAACATATTTTTTTTATTAGATTCATCTCTTGACTATATTTCTCATTTGATAAATAGAGTTACTTTAACACATGGTGGAAAGGAGAACTATATAGTGCTATTTACATTCATAGTGTCAATCATGACCTGTTTATTCTGTAATGTTAGCTTACCCAGGAGGGGCTGGGCAGCCAGGCTGGGCCCCCAGGGGTTTTTTTCTCCACACTGTGGAGTTTTTGGTTCGTCTCCTCCACCGTTGTCTGGCTTTACTTGTATTTTTAACCTTAGCCATTCAGCTGCTGTTATTTCTGTCTGTATTTTCTAGATCTGCAATTTCTTTTTTAAAGCACTTTGAGGCACCTCGTTGTAAAAGGCGCTATATAACAATAAACTGAATTTAATTGAAATGAAAAAGTAAAGGCAGAGCCTTAACATTGCAGTATCATCACAGTAAGAGTAACAGATTAGAAGAAACAAACACCAAAGATGCAATCAGCGATTTGTTCTAAGACATAAATCTATATGAAACATTGTAGTTCAGTTTACACACAGAACCCCCAACTGGTTTTGGTCAGCATCCCCCAGTCATGAACACCTGTGCTACATCAATTATAGAGCTTAATCAGGAGAAACTAGGTATGCATTTGAGTGTTTTGTGCATTTAAAAACAGTCCTATTCACTCATTTCCAGCTGTGTGTGAATACCTATTAGGAGCACTTAAATTATTTCTCCGTACTTCTAAAAATTAGTTAAGATCTCACAATTAATATATATATATATATATATATAAAATTTTAATTGAAGGGCTGTGTACTCCTGAAGACAAATGTCTAACTATTTTACTAAATTAAACATCTTTAATTGTGCATTTTATAAATATACTCACTGAATTCACAAATGCTGCACATTCTGCATCAGTTTAATTCTTGTTTAATTAGATCACAAGTCTATCCATCAGCAACAGTTTAACATTAAGGATCATAATAGGAGCACAACACAGAACAGCGATATGAAGAAAGCTTTCTAGCCCAAGGCAATGTTGGTCCTTTGGTCAATGTGCAAACCAGCTTGTTAAGGCAAAATCTATGTTGTGCTGGGCATTAATAAGGTGTTTAAATCATCAAACGGTCACGAAACGCTTGATTCAGGAAGAGTGTCTTTCTCCTGTGCTAACCTCACCCTCTTCTGTATTCAAAATAAATAGAGACCTTGAGATAATTATAATGCAAATAATTTTCCTCAAAAGCATATACATTTATCCCGCCGAGGTTAACCTGTCTTTTATATTTCTCCCATTGTAGTACATTAAATAGAAAGAGTTTGCTTTTTAAATACATTTTGTGTAGTTGTTTCATACAAGTGTACAGCCTGCAGCTTTCCTCCAAGGTTAAACTATCAAGCACAGAATAAATAATGTGCTTTGTAGGATGTTGTCAATGGAGATTTTATCTCCAACTGGTGATCAGGTTTTATAATTATCATTTGTCCTCTGAATAACATTGGTACATCTTTTCCCCTCGAGTTTGAGAGTGCTTTGTAAAACAAGCAGCCCCCTGCAACACAGTAATATCAAGCCCCCTGATTATCACCTAATGGGGAGAACAATAACAATCACACCACCAAAACACCTTGGCATTAAAGAGTAATTATAAAAATTTCCATGGTATTTCTTTCCCTTCTATTTGTAATTGTGGTTCATTCATGTTGCATGCATTATTTGTACAACATCTGAACAATATTTTTCACTTAACTAGTTTTATTGAATTGGTTAAATATTGTAGTGTAAGGTCTGTGTGACTCTAGACTTGTGTTTGTTAATGGACTGCTCTGCCTCTCTGACATCCTCTGTAGAAGTGCAGTGACTTCATCGTTGTCATGGGCAACACCTCACAAGGCAGCTGCTTGTTCCTGTTGTCAGGGGCTCCGCCCTTTCCTGTTGCTTTTAGGTGATGCCCATGTCTGTATTTGTGGTTAGTTACGACTTCACACCGTGGTTTGGTGCTCAGTTACAGGTTCGGCTGTCCTGAATGAGGTACTTCTGGGATTTTTCTTTTGTTGTTTATGATAAGTATTGTTACAGTTTATCCAGCCTTAACTGCTTGCGGGGCTTATGTCAGTGCGCCTCTATGGAGAACAAAGCATGATGCCTGTCTTTACACATTTTGTTTAATTTATTCAAATGAGAATACATTGTTTCCTCCAATGTCTTTAATATTCTTGCTTAATTATAGTTGCAAGCTCTGCGGTATAACCAAATTTATCTTGTCTTGCAACCTTCATTTACACACTTCTAAACACTGAATATGACAAGAAATATTTATATCATGCATTTCTATGACAAAATAATAATCAAATCAAATCAACCTTTATTTTTATAGCACCTAAACAATTATAAAATTATATAAAAAGTAATAATATTTATTTAAAACATCTAATTTGCCTTAATGCTGTTAAGACATTGTCATTTTCGTGCTTATTATTATTAATTATTATTTAAAATATCTAATTTGCCGTAACGTTGTAAAGACACTGTCATTTTCACGCTTAAACTACTCATTCTATTGACATGGAAACTTCACTGTTTAATGACAACAGAGGCGATAAAGGCTGTATTAATGGGAAGAGCTTTATTACACAAAACAAAGTAAAACAGGGACACAGGGACCTAACTAAAGGCTGACTCGGGTAACAATCAGGGGGAAAAGCCACAAATAACTGAACAGATAATGCTACACACATAGACCACACTACTAACCACAGATTCAAGTCTAACAATGGGCAAAGAAAGTGGGAAAAGACTTCAAATTAGAGCTTCAAAACTTCAAATAGAGCACAACACAAATCAAACCAGGTGCACTCAGTAATACAACAGAAGTTGTAAGAGGAATTAACGCAAGCATAGATGTATGTGAAACTAGACAATAGAGATTACACAGAACCTAAACCAGACAGAACACCTAGAAATCACAGGAAGACTAGACAATGCTGAAACAACATCTAGACAGTATACAACAGAAACCATGACAAGCTGACCTTGAAAGTTAACCTTTATGACAAAGTCAGCTCGTTAACAATTCATAATCAGTCCTGGTATAAATATCTAGTCTGTGAATCCTCAGTTCTTTTCACATCACCGTTTGCAGCTTTGTCAACAATCAGCAGAAAGATTTTATGATTAGCTGAGGATTTTTAATTCATCTGATGTTGTGCATTATTTAATCAGAGCATAAAGAAATTTGAGAATCTTCAAACATTAGGAAAAATATGCCTTAGATTTTCCAAAATATTTTCATTAAACATTTTAATATTTTATGTTGTTTAAAAAACATTAAAACTTTATTTAACCAAGTTTTTCCTCAGTACAAGTCATGTTGATGGGTTTTTTGAGAGAGAGATGCTAACATTGCCATTTCTCCAAACATTGTAACAATTTCCCATGCTTCATTACCGGGTGTTATAAAAACCATCTGTAAACAAGAGAAGCCATGACTGACAGGGACACCTTGATTTCTAAAGCATGCGATCAAAATTTCTCTAAGAGCATTTATACAGCAGCAGGTTCATCTGCCTCATGGCGCTCCAGCAAAAGTGTGTTTGTCTTCTCAGAATTCCTCTTCAGTTTGTTCAGTCTTTGATTACCCAGACACTAGGGAAATGTGATTTTTCAGCCTGCTGTCAACTTTTGGCACAATAATCTTTTATAAACGTATTGGTACAAACTACTTACTTTGCTTTATTATTTTAATATTGGGGGATGTTGGCGATCGGATATTTCTTGTTACAACACAAGTGGTACCACACTTTTAAAATGCCCTGCAGCAAGTAAAGGCAATTCATGAGCAATATCGTCTAAAGAACCCATCGCTGACAACAGACACCTGTGTCAGTTGTCTTGCTGGGGGGCTTTGCTCTCTTTAAACTTGAATTGTATTTTCTGCCAAAGAGACCTGGTAATGAAAACAAGGCTCCCAGTTGAGACAAAAAAAAATACAGTCCTTTGTACTATTGCTGGCCTTCTTAAACCTCAGCCTCATATTTTCCAGGCAAATTGACTTCCATTACGGGGAAACAACTAGCGCGCTGCTGATTCATCTGCTCGAACGTTATAGCAAAACGGATCGCTGGTGGCACACTGACGCACTCATAAATAAGTGAAAAGATTATGCGCTCTGTTATTTAATAGGTACCATTAGGAATAATGCCACTTCATAGCCAACTTCTGTTCACTCATTTTCTTTATAATTATCCAATTTTGTAATTCAGCAGGTGCCCTAGAAAATATATTGGAGGTGTCAGGCCGCATATGATTTATGACAGGCAGAGGCACTGACAACCAAAGTGTGCAGAGATCCGCATCAGTGATGCTAATGTTCGTTTTTTTTCGCCCCTTTTATATCATTCCTGTCGGTGAAAGGCCGCGATGACAGGTCGATTGCACTTCAAGCCGGCACCATGAAGTAACTAACGCAAGCTGTGGACTGCCCAGAAATTGCGGCGCGCTCAGACACGTCACGCCTGCCGTCTTTTCTGAGTGTCGCTGCGCGGTTCACACTCGCTCGCACACACGTGTGCGAGAGGCTGAACCATCAGACCCAAGAAGGAGTTTTGGATTTTGAAAATTACCTCAAGTCCTCATTAAATATGGAGTGTCTCGCTCTTAGAAAAACTGAGCAAAAGCTAATTTAAAACAATTGTTTTTCCTTGGAAAAAAGTTATCTTGCTATTAACCCCAAGACAATGAGGCATTTAACATTTTCAATACACTCAAATGCAAGAGAAAAAGGTGTCGTTCAGGCAATGATTTTTTTAAGGTTTTAAGGTTCCCATTCCTCATGTATCAATGAAACCTGTCTGCATTTAACTAGAGGGTGTTAGTCATCATTACTTCAGTTAATAACTTTGCACCATGGAAACTGCAAAACGTTGATTTCAGCTAATATGAATGATGGGAAAGCCCTGAGAGTGGCTTTAGCCAAAGTTGAACATCGCCATAAAGAACAGAACAGCTGAAACAAGTGAAAGCTACTCATGTGAGCTATATTACTGAGCAGTTCAAAAGTTACCAAAACATTAGTTTTTTTTTCCTCTCTTTCTTTGAGAACGTGCAATGAAGAAGTTTGTGACCTCAGTAAATAATATTTCTTAGCAGAAATATGTGATAGGTTACATGTTTGGATTGAGGAAGTATTTTTCTTTTAGGAACTTCAAAAGAAATTGTTCAGCACAGTTTACAAAGAAGGCTGAAACACTAACAACAAAAAAAAGCTTTTTTTAAAGTCTACACCATGTGGTGATTCTTAACACAATTCAGATTGTAACAACTTTACTGTCTCCATTTTTCATAACGTTATCAAGCTTGGGGGTTCCTATTAGAAATGTAACCCCGCCCTTCCAAATCCAACAGAGTGTGACAGCTGGTGGGGTGTGTCCCGCTGCCTTTCTCAGTGAAACAAATAGCCAAGCCATACTAGTTTTTTCTTAGTAGTACCCTGCATTTTTATTTTATATAATTTCTAAACTTCTTTTCATAAACATGTTCCATTTATGTAGCCTAATATGTATACAAATAATAATAACTAAATAGATGGTAACAATAAATAAAACTAAGTAAGAATAATTAAGTCGTCTCTTTTCGTAACTTAGCTTGTCAGTCAAGTTTTATAATATCGTTTGCATCGTTCTCTTCAGTGATAATGTTACTTTGGGCCTATGTTGTCCCTTCTGTTCATGAGTACACCATTGTTGTAAGCACTGGATAGCTTATTTTAGCTTCACTGCTAAGCTGACGTAAAGCTAATCCGTCTCTCCCTGTTTTCTCAGCATTCCTATTCATCACAAAACAATGAAAATTCGTTTGTGTACACCAACTGACCCTCCAGGCCTATAGCTGGCATTGTGACTACCTGTTTGTGTTACGGCTTTGTCTGCCAAGCATCTTTAATATTAGTTAATAAGCGATTTGTTTTGCAACAATCAGAACAACACATGGTGAACAGCATAAAAACTATATGAGAACATTTTATCTTTTAAGCAAAGCATCAACAAGCAGCATCTTAGAATTATTATTGATTTTATTCTTTTTAACCTTTTATTTTAAACAGACCCTGAAACTTGCTGAGCAGTCTGTGTCACTTTGCCCAGGTAATCTTAAACATGTTCATTCATCAACTTGATAGGGTCCACGCAGTCTAAATGTCATCTTCACCCTTTCATGTGCCATCCTGAGTGTGTCTTTGTGTATAGTGTATGTGTATAGTGTTTAATTTTAAACAGTCACTAACATAGCACAAAGTACCTGTTTTGGAGCCAAGGTTGTATGGTCTTACTATGTATGCAGAAACAGAGGAAAGAGAAAAAGTTCACTTCAGTCTGATTCTGTGGTTTTTTCTATAAGAGCTTAAAGAACACATGTCGTTAGAGGGTTACTGTTTTTTATGATAGAGTATTTCAGCCGATACAAATAAAACAAAGTACAAGTATTTAAATATTACCAGTAACACCTCTCTTTAGTTGCCTTGAGCTAAATATCGCCCATGTCTTTCTTGTCTTGCAAGTTTATAGGGGTCAGATTTCCAGGTTCACAGGCAGAATGATAAAAGTGTATTATCTCGGATCAGTAAAGAAGACCTTAATGTATTTATAGGTAACATTACTGACCAAGCTCTTTAGATAATTATGGGATGGAGAGGCATGACCACCATCCATCTTCAGAGACGGAGTTGGCGAATAGCCTCTTGTTAATTATCTGAGCCGTTAACTTGTGACAGCTGTCCCTCATTTACTCTTGTATGCGGAGGTATATGCGTTCATTGATTTATGTCTGGTGAACTCCATTATGCATCTGCAGGTTTATATACTAACATGTCCTAGTATGTCCTTTAAGTTTGCTGTTTTTCCACGATGACCCAAAGCATATTAATCTTGTTTTTACTAAGAACTTTGTAATTTAGGGTAATGAAAATTCCTGTCCCGTCGTCCCGTCCCTTTCTTACACAAGTCTATCAGCAGACGCCACCCTCAGCTTTTCCAAGGTAAATAACTCTGTTGTCCTCTTTGTAGAAAAAGGCAAACCAAACAAGGGCGTGCGTTGTACAAGCACACTGTTGCACCGAGTTTGCCCTCCGCGAGTCGTTTTGGAAATAAGAGTCTCCACAGAGGGTTCTCCTCTGTCTGTCGCTTTCATCCTTCACAAATGTCCACACTTGGAGATCCACCTAGAAAAGGTTCATAGATCAAAGATAGCGGAAGCTGATTAGCTGCAATGCGCACGTCTTTTTCAAAGGAGCGGTAAAATTCAGCAATAAATGACTATGATGGGGAGGCCGGAGGGGGGTGGAGGATTGGGTGTTGAAGGCAACAGGAAGCATGCACTGAAATTAAGAAATGAGTGTGTGGCAAATCATTCCAAAAGGTAATTAATGACACTCTTACTCCTAATTAAAAGATCTTAGGTTTCCCAATGCGAGGTTGCTGCAGCTGTTTCGCCGGGCTCTCGCTGAGCGAGAGGAGACATAAATTCTGAGACGGTATCATGAAAGGCACCTGGATCGGCCCACACCTGTCATGATGGGACCATTTTTCATCCTGTCAGCAAATTAACATTCTCCGGGGCTAACAAAGGCAGATTTTTCATCTCACAATGCATTCCCTGGTGGCAAGGAACGGGTAGTTTGTATCCATTTTCGATACTAAATATACCATATTGTTGTTTGGTTCAGTGATGCAGACACCTGCCTTCTGCAGTAAAACGATGTGCTCCTGATCTGAAAGATTTCCCCAGGGTCCCACATTCAAGTATTGGCTTGTAACTATAGCTTAATATCATGTCGTGATCTCCAGAGGATGATACAGCTTGTCAAGTTGTGGCAGCACTGAACCTTTACCCGCTTCGAAAAAGAAAGAAAAGACAGAAAAAAAAAAACAGAAAAGAAAAAAATGAAGGGAAGTCAAGGAAACGTCCTCAGAGCGTTCAAAGAGCTACAAGCTACAAAAAACACGAGGCAAGCAAAGTCATTTGTAAAGATAGTAACTGAATGCACAGAATTTACACGAAAGTTCCATGGGCGTGACAGAGTGGCGACGCCACACCTGGCACTTCTTTTAAGATTACCTGCAAGCAGATCGCCATCACAAACGGAACGAGGCAGGTGGGCGGGCGCTTTCCATGCACTTGAGTCTTCGTCCTCATTGGCATAACTGTGCGACTGTCGGAAGCGGAGACTGCAGGCCCACGGCAACACAAATCCAGTGATGATAATTAACGATGCTAGAGGCGCAGACACAAGCCACTTTCTGCTGACGCGGTGGTTAACCGCTAATTGCGGGCAGATCGGGCATTTATTATTCATGCAGCAGTGCTTTATAACCAATTATGACATTTAATTGTCATAAGGACACTAGACAAACAGTGCCCATGCTGAAACTCTCCGCTGGGCTTGTGAGGTACAAAACTTACCTGTACGGCCAGCATCCGCAGCTGTGTTGCAGCATCGTGTGTGTGTGTGTGTGTGTGTGTGTGTGTGTGTGTGTGTGTGTGTGTGTGTGTGTGTGTGTGTGTGTGTG
>JABJVR010000031.1:8873714-8949130 GCA_025773905.1 Chitala chitala
TCCATGCTACCCTGACTAACATGCAGCTCCACTCCAGCCTCCAGCTCATGGCTGATCCATGCTACCCTGACTAACATGCAGCTCCACTCCAGCCTCTAGCTCACTGCTGATCCATGGCGCTCTGAATAATGCACAGCTCCACTCCACAGTGACATGGCCAGACAGGGGTTCTCTTTCTCAGTGAGCTGCATCGTGTTTGGGGACACCTCACTCACCTTGAACTGGGAAAAGGTATTATCTTGTATTAACACACGCATATTTATTTAGTAGTTTTTTTCCCTAAAGCATTAACTGGACTTTTGCTTGGAAATGGGCATTTTGCAAAATCTAACCAATAGATACATCTGCAGATTCCTGCATGCTTAAACAGTAATAAATAAATGAATGGGAAAATTATAATAACCATCTGTTTTGTGTCAGTCTAGGAGTAAAATTAATTACTGCCTGCGTGTAAAATAATAGGTGTGGAACAAAAGCACAGGGCACATTTTAATGCTTGTATTTTCTCCAATATACACACATCATTACACTTGTTCACCACATCAATTGTATTGTATCCGTTCCTGTGAAAAGAATGTGCTTACACAGTGTGAAATTGAGGCTCCTTTGCATAGTGTGTGTGTGTGTGTGTGTGTGTGTGTGTGTGTGTGTGTGTGTGTGTGTGTGTGTGTGTGTGTGTGTGTGGTTTCCACAGGAAATACATGTGAGAAAATTTATTCAGAACATAAAAACAGCTTTAATTTTTAATTTTTTTTAACAAACTTACTTTAATTTACACAGCCATGTGTGCACTGATGTAAATTAAGTGCACTCCTCAAGAGGAACAAAAATTGTTACGTTTACAAAATTCGAACCTAGCACCTTCCGGTCAAAAATCCAACTCTTTAAATGCTACTTCACAAATGAATCTGCAATGCAAATTGAGTGAATTAGAGAGATGAGAGAACAGGGGGACAGAGTTGTAAACAGGCAATAATTGTGCAATCCATAAAAACAAACCTTCCCTCGTGCAGTTAAACGTGTCTGCCTCATGGTTTAGCTTTGTAATATGTTCATTTTTGTAATTGTACATATTTAAAAAAATAATAATCTGAAGTGACTAAGTAATTTAACATATAAACTTTTAAAATGAGAGCTGTTTTATTGATCAGAGTGGATCAAAGGAAAAACAGAGGAAAATGAAACTGTCAGAAGATGCCTACCTTCGGTAACAAGGCAGAATTTTACAACTGAAATTAAAGGGACAGATTCGGCAGAAAAGCAGCTTGTCTGCGCGCTGTGGTAATATGATGAATTGTCAGGCAGTAGTTCTCTATCATTGGCACTGTCTGGCAAAGCCACACTTGATCACTGTCACAACCCACTGTCACAGCAAGACCATAAGAAATGAGTTGAGACACAGACTTCAGAACAGCGCAAACGGAATGTTCCAGACTGCGCACACACACACACACACACACACACACACACCTTTTTCCACACTACACAATTGCATGGAGGAGCCTAATTATCCAAATATTTACATATCTTAAACACATATGCTTGCAGTAGTTAAACATCTGCCAAAATCTGTTGATTACAACGTAAGGACTCTTGCAAATAAGAAGAGTGATCTGTAACAAGTCATTGTCAATGTTATATTTAGAACTTTTCAAACTTCCCCATGATAATTTAATTATAAGGCATCATAAACTGAAAACAGAAAAAAAACTCAATGGGTTTAAAAAGAAATGTAAAAATAAATTTTATAATTCTTAAAGGTCTTGAGATACTATGAAGGTGGGAGATTTTTTCCTCAGTAATTCAGTGCACTGTATTCATTCACACAAATCAAAACAAAGAGAATATTTAGCAGGAGGAGCATTTATTAGAAGTATTCCCCAATTCCTCTGTTGGACTGTGGACAAGAGCAGTAAATCATGGCTGTGCATTAACCTATAGTTTCCTCTGTTGTCTCACTATAATGTGAAGCTGTTCGTTTGTGTAAAGCTAGTTGTTTTTTTTAAGTCAAAGAGAAGTGATTTGTTCTTGCAGGTCCACCTGAGGATGTTGGTTTTAATGCATGCATAATTTGATTATGTGACCACTTTGTGGTTATCTAAATAATGTGAAATGTCAAACACCCAATGGTCGCATAAATGGTAAGCATGAAAGGGAATTCTAATTATGTGATATATATCACATCTAAGTGTGTGTGTGTGTGTGTGTGTGTGTGTGTGTGTGTGTCAGAGGAAGAGAAAGAAACTACCTGTCATGAATGAGGCAGGCTGAGGCAAACTATAAGAGAGAGATTTGTTAAAGAACTGAACTAAACAGGAAAAAGAAATAACAATACAAAATGGTTTCCAAAGGGTCAAAAACAAAGTTCACTACTGACAGTGCTCTATGGCCTGAACACTTACTGCAAAACTACTCAACAACCAGCAACATACTTACTAAAAGGGAGCACTTAAATAGGGACATTAACGAGACACAGCTGGGAGGTACTAATACACTTAGGAACTAACACTAGGCCATGGGAGAAACAACATAGACATGACACTACCACTACCACAAAAGCAAATATTCAAATCTGCCACTTATATTTTGGGGTTGGTTTGAAAAATAATGGCTGAAGGTTGTAATATCTTTAAGTAAAGAAACGGAGAGTCATTTGCAAACTGGAAAAACTCTGTTTAATCACTAGTCTTCTACTGAACTGTACAACCTGGCAACATATCTATAAATCATATCATTTACAGCCAATCACCTATTTGACATTCCTGATATAACCAATCAGACACTATCCAGCCCAACCATACTACAAAGGTGAGTGTGTATCTTTTATTTTTTCCTGTCTTTCTTAGCTTATGGTCTATATTCTATAATCACTATGTTTGGAAATAATAGAGAGGTAACATGGACTTAATTATTGTATTTCTGTGTGGTGCTTGGTGCCAGCTACATAATTGTATATTGGGTTTTATGTATCTGCCAAACTACTAATAATACCCAACTGTAAGCATAAAAATAGCCAATAAATCCTTGTGGTCTGGCGTCAGTCATTTATGATCCACATCCATCCCACCTGAGGCTCAGTGGTCCTGTCTCTGATGATCTAATGATAGATAGAGAATCTAGCTGTGAAGGTCTTCTGCGAATTCTTTCAGCAGGCTTCAAGTTCAGTGTGTTAGCAACTGTTTGCATGTCTTGTTACCACAGCTACCAGAGGATATGGGTTATGCTTAATTGTAAATCATGATCTTTACCAATAACACATCACTTATACCTGAGCACAGCTTTGGTCAGCGCAAGAAATACTCTGAACACAATATCTAAGCCTCAACCTGTTGTAAATCATCAGGGATTTTTAAAAATGCAGCGTGTCATTATTGCTTCTGACAAAAATCCCTGTTGGCATGTGCCAAATCTGGAATGATGACATTTTTCCAGGATGCCTTAGAGCAAACCCAAAATTTACCTTCAGGGTCTGAACAGCAATGAGAGTTTCCCTTTAAACAAAGTTTGGGCCCATTTTCAACATCCCACTCGTTATGGACTTCTGCCTAAACTCGAGGTTTCTCTCTGCTCTTTGGTCAAAGTTGCTAAAAAAAAAGTCAGTCGTGCCAAGTCAGTCATGCCAAAACCTTTCTAATTATATAACCTTTTAATTATATAATCCTCCCACTACACCACTGCCTCGTTAGACCCAAGCTGTATATTTTCTGAAATGTCTGAATTTATCTACAGTGCTACCTTTGACTCCATGTAAAGTGACTTGTATTTGAAATGTTGAATTTTGGCCTATCTTTTCCTTTACTTACCTTCAGAATATGTGACCCCCCCCCCCCATCATGGTTGATAAATGTGCATGTCTAGAATGGCTCACAGCTTGTGAACAAGTCCTTCTGTCACCCATTAGTCTACCTGAACATTTAGCATACCAATTAGAAGAAATCGTAGGATGATCTCTGATATTTTCTTTTGTGAGCACCGTTGAGGCATATGCATTCATGCATTTTATCGGTGGCTCTTTGAGTAATTTTTTGATGCAGAGAAAGGGTTGCATCCGTGCAGCACCGGTTCAAGGCCGTGAGGAGGTCTGCGAGGGCCCAAGGTTTATTGCCCAGCGACTCACTGTGAAGCATGTTTTATTTATGAAACTCCAGCAGAATAGGCATAGGTGAACCCCGAGCTTGGGATGCTTTATAAAACAACAAATAATGAGTGTGAACAGAAAGTTAAGTGCCAGCTCACAGAGGCAACAGAGAGAGTCAAACTTACAATCAAATGCAATTAAAATCTGGATGCCGGCCCTTTAAAAAAAAAAAAAAAAAACACATACCGACCGCCACTGCAAATGGAAGTGAAGGAGTGCAGCCGCTGCATTTGTTCAGGTGTGAGAAAAGAAAAAGACAAATGATAGCTGCCGGACGGCTTAACAGAATGCAGGGCAGCACAAAGGGTCCGACGCGCGGAGACGGTCGGAGGGTGCATATCGACGGCACGGACCTGTGTGTGTGTTTGATTGAACAGCTTCACGATTGGAGAGGGCAGGCCACTTGTCATGTTAGTCAATAAATCAATTAACAAGCTCCATGCGGGCCTGTGTTTTTGCAGTCCAGTTGCTCCAGGACAGGTGGGGTCCGAGCGCATATCAATCAGTACGATCAGAGCGCCAAAACAGGTTTCGTGGCATGGCAGACACCTGGGATGGAAATTAAAGCCTTTTAAACAGGGTCCTGCAGAAGAGACGAAAGTTTGTTTATAAGATTAAGTGCTGTAAATGATCAAAAGTTCATTATTACTCTGTTGTGGTAACGATGTGAATTGGCAGTGTAGCAGAGAGTACTGCTAAATAGCAAATTGACTGTTTGGGAAGCCATAGGAACTATCTTGCAAACATAGATATGATGGAGACACCTTAGCAGCTAGGCAATACACAGTGACCACAATAAAAAATGGCCTACGGTAACAGGGGAGATTCTGATCATTAAAGACACTCAACAGTTATTTATGCACATTTTCATTTAAACGTGTACGCCGACATGAATGCAACATGGCAGGTGTGCGTGCTGAGAACAAACAGGACAAACTTGGGCAACAGCAAGTGGGGGCTATTGCGTGGAGGAGAGGGAGCGGACATGGACGCAGCCACCCATCGGCAAGCTGAAGCCACGCCGGCAAGCAAACAAACAGAATGGGAAGGTGCTCCGGACGCTTCCACCCCAGTGCTGCTGAGCACTCCTTACGAGGCCGTCTGTGTTCTCCTGAAAGAGGAGGCAGGCCTGTTAATAGCTCCACCGCTGGGTACAGTTCTCCTCCCAGAAGCTCGGCTCGCCTTGGCCCAGCAGAACACTCTGATCTCACAGCACTGAGTCCCTCAGTTCACGTGTTAAAAATAATCACGGTAAAAACTGGCTGCTTTACACTAAAAACAGAATTCCTCTTATTTTTTGCTATCCTTCTTGGTTTGTAAGCTGGGGTAAAACTGAGGTGTTGACTTGAAAATGAGATTTAATAACCCCAGTGTGGAGTATGTGTATGTGTATATATATATATATATATATATATATATAGTGTACTATGCTTATATACAGTACATTGAATGAATAACCTAGAAAGTATTGCTGTATTGATTTTTTTCAAAATTCTGTCTTGCATGTGAATATCAAACACTAATATCTGTAACATCTGTTTTATATTAAATATAAGTCCTGGTTTAGTACATGGCAAGCACAAATAAGCTTACTTTAAAAAATGTGGTTGAGTCAACTTTCTAAATAAGGGCTTGAAATATTAAGTTGTTTTACTCAACTGTAAAGCTGAGATTCTATTCCATTTCACAAGTCTTTGCAATGGCTACACCCCAAGGCATGACTCAGCTGGAAATGAATATGCACGTATTTCACAGATAAGTTACTCCATGCTGATCATGAGCCAAGGGAAAGCATGGAATATCTTTAAACCAACTCATTTGCTAGTTAACTTATAGTCCAATAATTCAACAGGCTGCTGCTGTTGCATGCAAAAAAAAAAAGAAAACCCAAAGTGTGTTTCATAATGTCGAGTTAACTTAAATCTTGCACTCCACGTTATGCACTCAGTCTTTATGTTTAAAAGGCAGCGGGGGGTTATTTCAGTACACATTAATGGCACAGTCTTTACCAAAGTTAAGAGGGGATATGAGTCACAGCACATCTCATGTACAGACATTTTTCTCACATCAGGAAACTTCTTTCATACATTTTGTGCCTGCACATTGCTAAGAATAACAGTAATAAAACCTAGATGGAAAAAAAAATTTAAGTCAATGATCAGAACTCTAACATAATAAGTTACAATGAATACAAATCTGGTGCCAGTTTGTAGGATGCTGTAATTCTAGAGTGTATAATGTAAGACTAACGGCACAGGCAAAACCACAAAAATGAATGATCCACTTAATGGGGTGTAGGGAAGGAAGATGGAGAGATACGGCACTGGCATTGATTTTAGCTAAGTGAAGACTATATGTATGTAAAAGATACCTGATGATGGGGAAATTCGTAATGCAATTTACAACAATTCATAGTGCATTCTATTAATAAATCTGTGTATGAATGCCACATCTGTGTGTGCCGCATCATTAGTCTCAGTACAATGACTCACCCACACTTAAAAGCCCCCAAGCATGAAGTTTTTCACTCCTGGACCTCCTGACCCACCATTCATTCATATTTTTCTTCCAAATTAGCTGGTAATTACCCCCCCCCCCCAACCGAACTCAGCTGTTGTTTAAATTAATTGGACAGTTCAAACTGCGTTGAACAGAATGTGTTGGCCTAGGATGCAATATAATTTTAAAAACGATTTCTAAAGTTCCCGAACTAAATTTGTGCCACCCAAACAACAGAGGTAACGGTCGTGCCAAACTGATAATATCGCTGTTTTCTCATTGCCCCTTGAAATGATCTGTCTATATTAATTAAGCTTTTTCAATGCTCTAATGATTGTTACAAAACTATAAACTTGAACAGGTGTGTTTCTGCTGATAAAATGTTCGCTTTATCATTTATGAAGCAAACAGAATAAATTAGTATTCAGCGTTGTTTAGATTAATAAACCTTTAGATTCTTAATTGCTCTACATAATAACGACTGAAACACAACTGAAACTTCCAGCAACTGCTAAGCCAACACATTCAGTTTAATGTGATTTGAATTGTCCAATTCATTTGACAAACAGTTCAATTAAAGCTAATTAATTAAGAGCTGAGTTAGAGCAAACACAGGTTGGTGATTAGGCCAGAAATTGGAAAATGGAACTTAACATAAACTGTTTTGAGTTTGTACCATTGTCATTAAGATGAGCAGGTAACAGTGACTGATGTACTGGGGTGGACCAAAGCATTAAATTAAACAACAACAGGTAGATCTTACTATTATCTATTACTATTTCATCCACCCACTTTACAATTTGCAGTGGTAGCAGCCCATTTCACATACATACGTATTGGAACCAACAAAACATACTACTACAAAACGTCACTGAATTGCAAAACTAACTGATTACGGCTTCACATTAAGATGCAGGTGTGGATCAGCAAATGGAAACATTGCCTCTCTGGCTCAGAGGCCTGCACACATCTAGGGAGTCATGAAGTAGAGCACACTGGAAAGATAGCATTACAGCCATGAAGGATGCTACAAGGCCGCAGGAAAAGGAAGGCCTCAGCTGGATCACTGGTGCTCCCTGTAATGTAACAACATCATTATCATCAGTACCTGGACAGGTGTGCCTTACCTGTGCAGCCAGTTCCTGTCAAATGATGTTAAGTGACACCAAAATGAAACAGCTTCCCCTCATTCTCGTGCCTTCAAACGCGTCATCTCCATTCTGCTTATTTCAGTTAAAAGAGGACAGCAGGATCTACAGCTAAACGAAACTTTTCTCGTCTCTTCTTACCATGAGTTTAGAGTGGAATTGTAAATCCCTCGCAAGTGGCAACATCTAGAACTCGTGACTAATAATGTGCGCATCGATTCTGACCCATGATCTAAGGTTATTTTTCATTAATAGACACAATGCAGTGTACATAACTGATGTAAGGGAACAGTGTGTTTCTGTGTGCTAGACCCAACCTGACAAGTATTGCACATGAATTTGTTTATGCATAGATGTTCCACTCAACAGATTAACTGGACTCTTCCTTTTAAATTTTTAATGTAAAAAATTTAATCTGAATAAATAAGAGTAAAGAATAATATTTTTGTTTAAAATGGAGAGCAACATTAAACACGTAAGAACACGAATGAAATACACACAAAAATTAATTCCACAAAGAATGTACTAAAACAGTGTGTATGACTAAAAATATTAAGAATTTTTGAATAAATATGTTAGTTTCTTCTAAAATTAATAATATATTTACCCTAAAGTATGAATATAAAATTAATTCTATCACAGATTTATTTATTATTAAAGAAAATAAAATTTTCATGAGTTCACCTAACAACCAGTTGTTGATTGTCAGTGGTGGTAGTGTGTGTGTGTGTGTGTGTGTGTGTGTGTGTGTGTGTGTGTGTGTGTGTGTGTGTGTGTGTGTGTTAGGGGGGGTTGTGATTATAAAATAATAAAACAACTTCATATATTGCAAAAATTCGACTTGAAAACAAAGGCATACATTTTTGTTTTTACAGCAGAACTCATGACTTAAAACAAAGGCATACATTTTTGTTTTTACAGCAGAACTCATGACTTATAATTCATCCATTATAATTTCCAGAATGTTCTAAACCATCCCTGCCAGTGCTGAGGTAAAGCAGGTGACTTATCGATACAACACACCTTATCACAAACACATGCGTAAACCTGTAAATACCTATATTACCAACACTGTACTTAATTTTCAGAGTGCTTGGTTGTCTGTCCAGAGGAAAACAGATTTCTCATTCTTGTAGCTGGTTCTCCACTGTACATCATCATTATTGAAGGCTTATGACAAATTGGAAATGCAGACATAAGCAAAAACTCTCACTGGAAACTTGTCCTTAGGTATTCACAGACTTACAAAATAGGACTAACATTTGGAAATACCCAAAGCATGACTTAAACTGGCACCACTATAATACACTATTAGTGGAATACAAAACCAGCTCTGAATGACACCTGCTGAGTTCTGAGATGAGAGATTGGATGGCAGTAATATACAAAAGCCTTTCTAAATTATTTCTGAGGTGTTCTAAGAATGTGTACTCAGAACGTTTTATTAGAACAGTCCTGATAGCATCCATGCTCTGCAAGAGTTCTCCTAACATCTCTTAGGAGCAGTGATGTGGTCAGTTTTCTGTCCAGGTCTTCAGTTTCTAGTCATAAGGATTCAAACCATTTTCACCTGCTTAGACCTCTGAAACATTTCTAGAGAATGTGAGAACCCATCTCCAGATCTTTAAAACCCCACACTGGCCCATGAACCATTAGAAAAAAAAGTTTCTCACATTATCACACAGCTCGTGTTTTCCAATGATATTCATTGAGGTCTCTGCACAAGAAGAAACTATTTTGGTCATCTACATCAATCACAGCATGTCTCTGTAGTACCTTGTGATAAAAAAAAAATACTAGTAAAATATAGTGACAAATGGAAAGTAATCTTTTGAATAAAGAAATATAGACAAATCAATTTTCTACTTGGATTTGCCTTGACACTGTGTGCTCTTCTCTCAGCCACAGTCAGAGGTCACAGGGGAAGCTGTGCATTGATCAGAAGGTTTAGGTTGCATTAGTGAATATGAGCATCAGTTACCCAAACATTTACATTTATCATTATAATAATTGTTATTTAACCTCTTTGCTTAGCTTTTTCAGGATGACTTAAGCCTGTTGTAGGAGAATCTTGAATAATGCAAGTTATCCCCAGAACTATATGTGCTGTTTGATTGAGTCAGGACTAACAGAGCCATCTGGCAGGCTAGTTTGAGTACTCTGAACTACTTTTGTAATTAAATATGACATTTTATGGAAAGATTCAGAGGCAGAAATACCATGTAAATTTTATACAATTTGATGTGATATTTTCTGGATTTGCTAATTTCTCTTTCAGTTGGTAGTTGTTAATTAATAATAGCAGTTACAATAAAAGATTGGTTTTGTTGATGCTGCACATTAATATAGTGGTACTTGTATTTTACAAACAGTGATTTGGAGAAATGTGAAATAACCCAACAAAATCACAAATTTGCATCTGTAGGTTTTGCACATGCAAGTCTCTGCTTGTTTTACAGTGATATGCTGAGAGGGTGAGGCTTAAGTGCTGTAAGCCTGTGTTGCCATCTGTTTGTGTTGTTCAGCCAACATTAAGAATATGTTCAAGTCCCACCACTCACAAGATTCCTACGTGTCCATGTGCCTTATGGAAATGGAACGAGCAGCAGTACTAAACCACTTAATTATGAGACGGTAAAACATGAGGACATTACGAAGAAGTAAAAAAAAATGTCTGCATTTTTAAAGATGGATTTTAATTCTGTTTTAATTTTGCTAAGTTAAGTAACAAGTGGCAGAATCTCAACATTTAAAAAATGTGTTTCGGTATGTGAGAATTGGCCCAGCGACCCAGGTGCATGGTCACTCCTCCGTCCTCTCATTTCTGTCTTGTGTTTCGTTGTCTCATTTCCTCAGTTTTCTTTGGTGCAGTTCCTGTATGTTCTGTACCTTTACCTTTGCTGTCTCGTCTCGTTATCCCAATCTCGTTAACATTCCTCATGCCCAATTAATCTGTGACTTGTTTCCTTTGTGGTGCGTTATATGGGTTATGTTCTGACCTTCTAAAGGTTCCTTGATAAGATATGCATAAAATAAACTAATTGTTTTAATTTTAAATTTATTGACATATGTCTGTGGCAAAAAACCGATTAACAGTAAATTAATTATACTTTTCTTTGTATGCATATGGATATAAATATTCTGCGTTTTCTTGGGTAGTAAAAGCATAGTATACTTTTGAAATGGTAATTTCATAAACATGTTATATGTCATTCACACAGCTCTCCCTTTGCAGAACAAAGAGTGCATTACAAGACATAAAATTCTGAAAAAACAACAAACATGCTGGATTGGCTGGTTCCTGTGAAGCCCCACCCCCAATGATACAATTCCTTCTTCCAGATAAGCCCTTGAATAATGAATGTGGCATGACTAGCCACCCTGTCATCCATCCCCCACCTGCAGCTTTGGTAGCCCAGACCTGTCGTGGGGTTGTAATGAGCCAGTCCCGCTTTACAGCCGCCTGTTAATCTGGTAGCCCTCAGCTTCGCCCGAATTTGAGTCTCCCATAGCTGACCAAACAAAGTGTCTCATTACGTAGGTGACACAGGCCGCACCTTTTGCGGGCTCTACCCCCTTCCTAAAACGTCCACCAGGCTGTTTTACCCTCTGTTAATTCTCCTTCGTTATCAGTGTGTTCAGACCAGGCCCCAATTCATTTGAAATGCCTCATGCACAGCAGAACTGGCAGTTAATTTAACACTCCGTGTAGTAAGGGCGAATTAAATCCACTAGTTGTTGGACTGAATTAAAACTTTGGTCTTAACACGATTTATCAAATGCATTTGCTCAGCGCATCTCCAGCACTGAAAAGCGTTTGGATAAGATTAAAATGGTCCCTAACATTATTTGTTGGAAAATAAATAAAACTTTCTTTACTTAACCCTTTAAGGAGCACACCCAGGAAAAACAACATTAACCAATTATTCTACATGTCTGAGTCCCATGGGGCAATGAAAAACAAAATCTATTTGGTTTAAACACTGAAAAAGCAGTGTTTTGAATGTAAAATGCCTCTACCAAGTGGTTTAGCTCTCCCTCAAAGGGTAAATAAGCAATTACTCACACACACACACACGCACACACACACGCGCACACGCACAATCCGTGATGTCTGTCTGTGTATTAGCAGTGAAATATTAGTTTTTTGCTCATTGCAGTACATATCTAGAGTTCCTTGAACACAAAGTAAATCAACTTTATACCAATTACTATAATGTTATCCACCTAAATCCTAGAGCTACGTGCTGTGTACTGTATAAAAGTATAAAAACTAAATCAAAACTTTCTCTAAGCAAGTCCATATATTATCTAGGTATCATTTTATATACAAGCCTGTCATATGCCATGCTAATGCAGGTTTGACAGCGTGACTCCTACAGCTGAGAAATGTTGCTATAGCACAATGTCTTCACCCTATACAAGACACTGACAAACGGGTGGGTGTGATTCTTTGCAACAAGTTAAGTTCTTTGCAATACTCTGGAGCACATATTGAAAATTAAACACTCTGAGGCAGAAAATGCAGTGACAAGAATTGTAACTAGGACCAGAAAGTACAACCATATGCATTAAGTCTTGTAGTTATTTTGCTTTATTGCCTACCTGTTAAATTCGGGACTTGATTCAAAGTTCTCTTATTTACATATAAGGCAGTGAAAGGTCAAGCACCAACTTACTTAATGTAGCTGATTAATGTATATACTCCAAATCGTTGGTCTCCTCGTTAGGCCAGGTATAAATTAGAAATAAACTGTTGGCGCTACAAACTTACATACAGGCTGCCTAATCAGGCTGAGTATTTAAATCTCAGCTTTAATGCAGCAGTGGAGTACCATACACCATCCCTCACTGTAATTATGGCTGCCGGCACCACTGTACATGCCCTGCTTCCCTTGTATTTTTGCCAGTAGAAATCTTTAAGCTCAGTGCTGACCCACCTTTAACATCCACCTCCCTGCATGTCCTGATGATACCCAGGATGAGCTCCATATAAGCTGGACACGGCGTTAAGGCCACTGAACCCAGCCTTACATTGCAGATGTGAGCTTCATTCAAAAGGACTGGTCAACCTACAGACATCTGTTGTGAGCAGGTGCAGGGAAGAATTTATTCTGTATTTCACATTTTCAAATTACTGTATCTACTTTTTTATTATATAATATTAGCTTTGTATAATGCTTGTGTCGAGCTCAAGGTCATTTTTATTGTCATTTTACAATGCAGGGCAATGTAATGAAATGTCGCAACTCCATCCTGTGATGTATTGAAGTTCAATTTAAATAATTTCACATTTTAAAAACAGCAGCCAAGAAACAGAACAACAGTATAATTACACACATAAAAACTAAGGTACAAGGTACTTCTATTTGATAAAGAATTAGGTAAGAAGTGTTCAATAATTGCTGCATATATTGAGAGGTTCAGGGCACGTTGGAAATTCTTGTCTCTAGATAAATTTGCAGTTGAGTAACGGCCCTACCCCAGACCTTCATGAGTGCTGTGAGGAGATAGTTTTGTTGAGTTAAGCAGTCTGATAGCCACAGGGAAGGAGCTTCCTCAGAGCCTGGTGGTGCAGTAGGGAATATGCCTATATCACTAGCCTGATGACAGCAGTGTGAACTGTCTGTGGTGTGGAATGAGGTGTTCTTCCATATCAAGAGCCTCTCGTGCAAAAAAAGCTTAATATTATTTTTCGTTTTTTAATTCTAAAATCTTACTTCAAAGTGGCCAGTTTAAATTACCTTTTAAGTTTTAAATAATCTACAAAATGACTTAATGAAAAACAGCCAACAACTATACGTTAAGCATCTAAATGAAGAGCTTTTTTGTATCACAAAAGAAATTATTTTCTTTACTAGAGATTTTAAAGGTTGCCATTTGGTTTCTAAATGTGCTACAGCAGAACAAATTCACAAGGTCTGCAATGAATGCTGTCGAGCACAATAATTGTACAAGGTCTTCAAAAAAATCCTTTTTAACACATGACTGAAGATTACATTTAGGTGGAAAAAAAAAAGGATGCCTCGGGTCTCGTTTCTAAACTTACATTTGTCAGAGGAACGCTTTGAGTAAATCAGACATAATAAGAATTATGGCCTCAGATGTTGTCTTGACAGAGTCTCTGCCCTTGTATCGCAATTGCCTAAAGAAAATAAATACCACTCATTGCACCTCCTTAATAGATCATTTTAACATAAACCCTGAAAGCACTTACCCCATACATCTTTCACGACTGAGGGAACAAAGATTGGTAAACACTGCGAGGCTCGTATCAGGGTTGTTACAATGGCCGTGCACTTCATTACTGTGTTTACTTGTCTCTTCTCTTCTGGCCTAAGCATAGATGGTTGTGGATTGCATGCCTGAGTAGAAGATACCTTAGTTGAACTGGCTGAAGGTTAACAGCTGTTCAACAAAAAAATAATATGTACTGTATGAATCCTATGGTAGTAGAGAACTTATATTTCATGTAATCATATCAGTGTTTTATAGAGGTTTTCAAGTATTTTCTATAATATCAAATTCTCATTTTCAATATTGAATTTTCACAGGCTTTGAACACACCACTACTTTTACTTATGGATGGAGTTTTTTGCTGCCTGTTGTGAAGTCACATCCCCGCAACCGAAAGTGTCAAGTTGTAATGGCCCGAGACGAACCTTACAGTTTCATTGTTACCACGTCTCCAGCATACACAGATGGCATGGGCAACCGTTACCATGGAGAATCTCCAGAACCAGAGAAAAATGGAGAATGCAGTGGCATTTGCAGGTGTAAATATCCAGGTTTTCTGCTCATTCAGATCACATTCGATTCTTCCTCCCTTCTATTCCTAATACGGCTTTGTTACTTTGGGCATTTGGTGGATGAAAATGAGCCACAACTTAACAATACAGCAAAGATACAACCTTCAACAGTCATTAATTTTACAGCAAAACAAAACTATTACAAATGGTAGTGGCTGGTGGCTCAATGGGTAGAACATCAGGCTGGGATGCAGAAGCCTCCCAGCTCGAATTCCAGCCCAGCCAGCAGGTGCGTCCCTGAGCAAGACAGCGCTAGCTCATTGTAACTCTCATATGAAATTTAAGTCGCTTTGGATAAAAGCGTCTGCCAAAGGAATAAGTGAAATGAAAACAAAAACGTTAGCATTTTTAATGAACAGCAAATGGTTTATGAATTACTGTTATGTCAGCTCCTTGAGCAGCATTTACTGTTCACACTAAATTAAAAACTTTTCTTTTTTATTAGCAGACTTAAATACCAACACCATTCCCGAAGTGCAACAAAGGGAACCTATCAGTGACATTTCCCACCAGATCGGCTATTAGATATTACACAAAGTCCATAAAGACATTTGCGAAGCGCAAAGGACACGGTGACAAGCAGGAGAACCCCGAGACAGTCGCCTGACAGTCCCGTGAGGATCAAACCCGCGCACTTGGCCGGTGGACGTGTGTGATGGTGGGCCGATGCTGGACCTGGGGGGGTTCCTGCCAGCCCTCGGCTCATTGCCCAGGTGTCTCTTTTTACATGACTCCAGGCAGCTCCATAAAGGGGCTTGGGTCTCTCCGGGAGTGTAGTTACACTTCCGACATTCATGTCACGTACACCTCTCTGCTCTCGCGTCATGTCCCTTCTGTTTTTTTGCACTTCAGGTGAGAGTCCTCCAATTCCCGTATTCCCCTGCACTTCGTTTATGCCAAGTTTCGGTTGTATAGGTGAAGGATGATATCATACACTAATGGCTCTAACACCTCCTTTTGTTTTTGCCACGCAGTTCAACGCACCTGCGCGGGTATCAGTAGGATTAAGCTACATGTTTTATTACAAAGTTACTGAAAAGGTAGGCAAAGGTCGATTGAATAAAGAGCTGGAATACGGGACAGGCAGCATCGATGCTGTGTGTCTCTGAGGACCCACAAATGGCCTGGCCTTTCTGGAACCTACACAAAAATCAGGGTGGCAGGAGAAAATGAGTGAAGTGAGAAATTGAAGGAGTACGTGCAACAAAAAACGGACAAAAAAAGACAGGCCGGTCACGCCCCCTGCTCCCCAAGCATGAAGAAGGGAACAACTCGGAGGACTAACCCAACCAGACACTCGTTAACACTTCCAGCTGTCCACTGTAATGTTGAGTCTATATATATATATATATATAGTATGTCAGTCTTTCGTTTTGTGATAATGTATTACTCCCTCCTCTTGTTCGCCAAGATACCTGCAACTTGGAAGAGATTTTGTTAGTTTCACGTAATTGAAAATTAGAGCTTGCGGTGTTTGAGAGTAATGCTAACTGTGGCAAGTGTGGAAAAACAAATTAATGCTTCACTAAACTATCATCGCACAGGATGAAAGGCTGCACAAAAAAAAATAAAAAGGGTCAGAAAATAAAAGAAAAAGACCATGTTTTAGAATTATTTCAATAAAGATCATTGGTAGCAGTGGTGAATGTGCTTTCAAAACAATGGCCTTAACACCAGAGCAGAGGTCAAGCACAAACGAAAAGGTTATTGCATCCTCTGTGCATTTTGATTGCTTTATACTGCGCTGTATGGAAGGGGGGGTCACAGGATGTCGTCACCAGCAGATGGATGCGTTTTGACTGAACTGCAGTCAGTGTGGCAGCACATATAAAGGCCTGCTTATCGCCCACCTTCTGACCTTCTTTTCTTCTCCTAGAGCTACTGGCTGATCACAAAAAAAGAGCACTAAAGAATGTCTGCCTTTTTTTGTATGAGATTTGTTTTCTGCACAAGGCCATTTGCAAGGTATGTACCGATACTTAATAAAGGAAGTGGGGTGTGTATCTGAGACCCTGTGTTTTAAATACTTGCATGACATTAGAGATTGAGCCAGGATACCCTGTTTTTTACTACTTCAGTACAGTGTGTTGTAATAGACTTCTTAGTCCTGAAACACCATCCTGTTTCATCCTGGCCTGGTGTCACTGGGGGTAATATGGATTACCTAAATTATCTTTGAATGTTTTATTTATGACTTTGGTGCTGACAGTGGCGGCTCTGTGATAACACCCATTTGTTGCCTCAACACACACACTTTATGGTCTCTTTCTGTTTTTAATGCACGATTTACTATCTCTGCCCCATCTTCGTGGCTACACATATACAAACTGATTTGCAATCTTTTCCTTGTCTCAAACTGACACCGAATGACAATTTTTAGACTGTATTGAAGTTGGTTGTCTAGTCTGAATGCCTTGCTTCGCTTCATAAGATGCTCTTAATTATGATTTGTTATTATGTCTAGGTGTAAAACAATGTCCATCCATCCATTATCTTAACCGCTTATTCCTGGTGAGGGTCACTGGGAAGCCTGGAGCCCATCCCAGAGCACATAGGGCGCAGGGCAGGGGACACCCAGGGCAGGGCGCCAACCCACCACAGGGCGGTGTAAAACAATGTGAAACTCGGTTACCTGTAAGTTGTCATGCATACCATTCAGTCCATAGTGCATCTCTTAGAAACAGGTTTGGTTTCCACAGCGACAAAATAATTTCCTCTCATCAAGTTTTTTTCCAGCATAATAGATTGTACTATTTTTAGAGCTTCTACACATTTTGAATAGGTTTTCACGCTGTCAAGAAACTACATCTTCAAATGACCGCTAGCACACAGTTCGTTTTTTATGCATAGCAGTTTTCATGTCAACATTGTTATGCGTGCATGTAATATGGTCATATTAAAGACACTTAAAAAAGGTTAACATTAGCTTGAACAAGTTTAAAAATGTTTATTTATGTTATCCAGACTATTAAGGAAAAAATCAATTTATACGCTTTGCTGCACAATAAAAGAAAATACGAAGCCTAACTGCACAAAACTAAGTAAAATTCTTCTCATTCTCATGTTTGTTCTTGGAATGAATAGGTGGCTTTTTGGTAGATAGACCTGTAATTGTCCAGTACAAACCCTCAGTAGAAAGGTCAAAGGGCACAATGTTCTTCTGGTGTTCCAGTACCTGTAATTATCCAAACATGAACAGCATTCAGAAGATCCAGGAGGTTACGCTTCCTCCTATGCGTGGCCCTCAGTGAGCGAGCTGCTCGATCTTCAACGGCCTTCTGAGTTTCCAACTAGATCTCTGTGACTCTAAACATATTCATGTTCTTATATTTGTGGTTCTGAGTAGAAGTAGTAGCATACTCTGCTTTGTTTCAGAGGAGAGATCTTGAATGGAGTGAACATTTACAGTCATGAGGAAGTGTAAGTGAAAAGGCTCTAGACTGGCCACATGTACAGCTTTTGAACTGCACCATTTGTGACTGGATAAGTAATTATCTGTGAGGAAAGCTCACAAATTAAACAAAACCAGTCAATTTTGAATGTGCAATAGAGCCAGCGGGGTTAATTGCCATCTATCTACAGATACTGCTGGGCTCGTGTTACTGTGTGTTCTATGGTTTTCTTTTTGCATTGGCAGGGAAGCAGTTTAATATATTCTGAAAAACACCTGAATGGACTGTAATTTGAATTAAATTCATATTACATCTTATGCATGTCCTTTGCTTCCTAATTTGCTACCTTTAAATGAACAGTCATACATCTTTCTCGGATTTTCTGCTGAGAAATGAGATTCCATTCACTGATTCTTTTTTTTTTTTACTCCTTCAATGAGTGTCCACTTTGCTGTTGTAGAAAATGTTACATACAATTGATCGTGGCACTAATAAATTGCAGTTGGCGAAGAAATGCTCGACCACATATGCTCGATTTGATTTCGTAATATATTATGCAATAATGTATTAAGTTCCCCAAAAAAAGAGAAGGTAGAGACAGACGTGGCACAGCTGTTGCCAGTTATAACTAAATGCCAAAAAAAGTGACGATTGAACAGCATCGTGATTAGTCCCAAGACAATGATCGGGGCAACGCAGACTCGCAGTAAAAGAATGTGGTATTGACTTGGTCAGAGAGCGAAGAGGCTTCATTAATCCTGCATGTAAATAATATATGCACCTGCCGCGTGACCGCGGAGCTTTGACAGTCAACGAGCAGGTGTGAGCAAAAAGGCTTGTAAAACGAACACCGTGTCCACTGGTCCCTACTCTCCCTGGACCGGTCCACGCTGGAGGACTGCAAGTGAGAGGAGAGGGTCACGTAATCAAGTCCAAGAGAGAGGACGAACCACAGCATCTCTCTCCGTGTGGACGGCTCGCCGTCTCGCCAGAGGGAGCCGTGGGTGGACGTAGAAAAGATCAAAGGAGCGAAGCGACGCCTGCGCTCTACAAAGGCGCTGTACAGGGGTACATTGCAGCGCCCTTAATAAAAATAACAAAATAACATGAAGCCCGAGCCAGTGGGGATGCTGCAAGACAAGCCCCAGACAACCTCATTTCCAGCCTCAGTCCACAGCGATGATAAATCCAGCCTCTTTTTGCTGGACAATGTGGAATTAGTAAATGCTGAAATGTCTTGCACAGTTAAAAGCACAAGAGCAGAGGAGAAAAAAGGAGACCTGCAACATTTTAAATTATCCAAGCAAACATGCTTTTAATGTTAGGACAAAAAAAGTGAATGATGCAGAGGTTTTTTCGTCTATGTATGGAGAGACCTGTAAACAATGATATGGGCTCTGCATCCATCAGAACACAGCTACGTGCGTGCGACGTGGTGCTGTCACGGTGCCCTGTCTGGTTCCAGCGTTTTGTACGTTGTTTTTTATGCAGAGAGCATGGTGTTATAGAACAGCTCAGAGACCATAATGTACCAATGGAGGGGAAAAAACGGGTAACACAAATATGGTTGATTTGTTACATTTTTCAAATTAAGTGTTATTTGTCACAGAGGAGATAAAGTGTATGTGAAATAAATGCATTTCAGCAGGCGTCCTCTTTAACTTAGGCATGTGCTGATTATTTTATGCAGAGCGGCCTTTTAATAAAAATGTGCAAATGTGAGGACTCTTAGAAGCCTTTGTGTGAATGTGCTCTTGCGCGTGTGTCTGTGTGTGCGTGAGTGCATGCACACACTCCAGCACAAAAAAAAGGAAAAAAAAAACAGGAGGGTGTGGGCGTGGGGGGGGGGCAGTTTCTCCACCAACGCTTCCCAACTGCAAATTGTGTACAGCTAAGAAGGTAAAGGATGTGTGAGAAATCAATCCGCCAATTATCTCGATTTGGGCCGTCGCGACAACATCGCCAGTCTGACCGGTGAATCACAAAGGGGATAAAAAGGTAGCACGGATCTTGATATTTCCTTTAGCAGACAACATCGGACTCCCCTTTCTTTCTTTTTTCATGTTCATTCGAGTGTGGGTATTATGGTGCACTGCAGAGCTGAGCGATCAGAGGAACATGCTAGGAATAAATATGTCCTCGTGGCTTCAAAAAGAATGCAGTGTGTTGTTTGCAGAAGGGGAACAGTGTAAGAATGCTTTTGGTGAAACAATTCTCAGGAAGACACATTGCTGTAACCTTTGTACTGACTGTGTCAAAACACTTCAAAATGAAAATAAAATTTAAGTACTGCACTTTAAGTCATTCTTGCTATCTGTACTGTAAGACAAGGGCTTTAACAGTAGAAGAAAATGTGTACCAGTCAAGTTCACAGTCCTGGTTTAACAAAGACGTACTTGCTGTATTGTCAAGTAGTACTAACCTATCAGAGGTCTGATTTGTAGATAAACAGATCTAAAGTTATTTTTGTAATAAAGTGTCATGAAAGTGAAATAAATAAACAGAATATCTGAGGTGTTGTCTTCAGAATAACCTTCAGTTAGGTTTTACCTTAAGAGCAGTGTAGTAGAGTGTATAGCGCCTGTCACAACAAGTTGTCTCAAAGCGCTTCACAGAAAGAAATTATAGATAATGCAGAATTAACAGCAGGCAAACGACAAAATTTAAGTCCTAAAGGCTGTGGGAAAAAATATCATTCAGATCAACTTTATCATTTTTTTTTTTTTACAAAAAAAGAAGATTTATTAATCAGGAGGTCACAACACTGCAGATTTTGAAGAGTGCAGCAATTGAATACATTATTAGTTGTAAAAGTGGCATGTGACTCAAATAACGAAAGAAAAATTTGTCCAGGCCAAGAACTTTTATCCTCTTGGAAGCATTCTTGTCATGCAAGGGCATAGTTTTTAGAAACTCAACAGATTTTTCCAACAGCATTATCCATCAAGTGATCAAGAGTCGGAAACACAAGTTGCATTATAAAACGCCACACAAATAAATGGAAGTAGTGCAAGAAGACCCATGACCATGCCCTTGGGGTAAACACGTGTCATGCCTACTGATTAGAAGGTAAACGATGAATAAAACCAAAAATCTGTCTTCCCGCATTCAGCAAACACAAAACCGTGCATCGTTAATCACAGTTTCGTATTGATCAAGGGCCAACGTTCAAATATTCAAACGCCCTACATGTAACGAAACGAGGAGCCAAGGTGTTTCCTTACCACTGTAGTAGTGCTGCACATTTATTTCTAAAAGCACAAGAACTGCCTTATGAACGATCATCAGACATCAGCCGGCCTGAGAATGTTCGACAGATTGACCTTCTCACCTTCAGCCTCACTGATAGTCTGCGTTGATCCCTTCATTCTTTTTAACGTCTTTATCCTTCTTTGCTGTTTAAACAATCTGTACAGTGGGTACTGTAATAACTAAAAGGCCTTTATGTCCAATAGAACAGTATTGTCAAGTGGTGGGAAAACATAAAAACAGACCCACACCTGTCCAATACCGCAGCCATAAAGAGAAACACGTTGCAAAAGATCATGCACACGTCAGTCTCTTTTTGAATATGCTATAAGAGAAAACATAAATTCGATTAAGAGGAAAGGAAAATGCAACTGATGATTTGTCCTTTTGTGTAAGGCAATGTGAAACAATTAACATCAACATTTTTTTTTTCCTTTTTGCAAAAAGAAAAGTCCAGTTGAAATGATTCATTGTACTCACAAAATGAGAGAATGTCATGATATTAATCACTGTAGATGGAGGGCAAAGAGACAATTGGTTGCATAGGGAGGAGACAGTACCTGGGGACAAAACGGGGTTATAGACTAAATGCAAAATTATTCCAAACAGATGGGGTGCAAAATGTTTTTATTTAACCCTGGGTAACGAATGTAAAGAAAGAAATGGTGAAACACTGTTTTTGGGGCCTACCTGAGATTGGTCTCAAATAAGATCATTCTGGTGTCCCATTAATACAACCGGTGGGTTTTTGTCATCCATGCAGTTAATGTATGTGATGTAGGTGAGCATCTGGACAGGCCTCTTAACCTTGTACCTTGCATGTTTCCATGTGTTTAGCACTAATTGACACCTTGGTCAGCGAATCTACGTGCGCTAAGAGTGCGTAAATAGAGACCATGCAGAGTCCTCGTGATTTAATGTTTTGGTATTGTGTCAGTGTGGCATTCAGTTGCTGGGCAACCAGGTGACCTTGAGTGCATGTGCGCGGCAGGCGCGGGGCAGGAACATTATATTTGTCCAGGAGAAGAATATGAGTCAACAAAAAAACTCAAGTTGGGGTTTGCATCAAACACAGGAAGAAAACCATACCTTGGGTACAGACTGTAATTAACTTACTCCACTGCATTCAACAACAATATTGCACCAGTCCATATAATAACTATTCTGGTAAGCAAATTAATAATAATAATAATAATAATAATAAAACTTTAAAAAACCTCTGTCAAAGTTCACCTCAAATTGGGTGTAGACAAGAACATGGGAGGAATAAAACCACATTTTTAAATCAGGTTTACTATCCCATTCTGTGCTCATATATAATCTTTTCAGCAGTTCGATGAGATGTATAAGATAATTAAATATCAGGGGGATTCTTTTGTTGGGAGAAGCAATCAATTGCCAGTTGCCTATTGAGTTTTAATTTCCCAAGCTGCCAATATGAGATGACTCTTTTAAGGTCAAGCCAAAGTACAAACCTGCTTTGTACTTTTGAAAAGTACTAAACATCATCTGGCCCCTCCTTGTCTGGCTGTATGATAACAATGGATTATAACATCACAATACATTCCCTATGCATACTGAGCGAAATGAATAGTTTAATAAATGAGAGATTTACATTGAAAATGAAAAGGGGCTATACATATTCTCATGGACTTGGACTGCAATGGATCTGCTAAGCTTTGCATATAAGCTTGACCTTTATAAGAAATTTATTTTTCTTCCTCTTTACAATCAGTTTTGAGAATGAAAAGAATCATTTTTAATATTTCAGCACACTCGGATTCATAACGGTTTGACTGATGCATGGACTGCCTTCACACCGATGTGCTGTGTGCTGCCTGTCACAATATGGTCCTGTCAGTTTCCCATGTGTCCGCTAGTTGGCCCCCAACTCATCAAATGTTTGTTCATTTTGCTGGTTATTCTGTATCGTTCTAGGCAAAGGAGGGGAAAAGGCGAGGCCTAATGTGGGAAAAGGGAGGTTTGTTACAGATCTTAACAAGATAACAAAGGTCCAAAACAACAAACATCCAGCAAGTACTAAAGCTATGGCAAACATTACAGCTAGCAACAACCAGCAACAAACAAATAAAGGGAACACGCTAATAAGGCACAAGTGGGGATTACTGATATAATTAACAAGATAATTAGAACAAGGGGAATGAAAGAAACGGGCAAGGCCAACTAGTGGACCTGACAGGACCATATCGTGGCACTTTGTCTGTGTTCTGTAGAATGAGCCACATGCTGATATTCCTGAAAACAACACATGTGTTCGCCATAATGGCAGAAGACAGGGACTTCAGTGCTGCCACTGTTTGTGCTAGGCAGTGCGGCCAGTTCTGGCACTGTAGCACTACAAGTACGGAATGTGTCATGTGGTCTTTGGCACCCTTGTGTCTGAGCTCTTCCTCTTTCTTCTATAGTGTGTTTTTTTAATGTACTAAAGCAGAGAGTTGTTGAATTCTCCAGTTTCTGGTTCCATGTCGATCTCCATTACCTGACCTGGAGACATAAAGGAGAACCGAACATGTGTTGACCTACAGTACAAAAACTGCTTTATGTTCACAGAAGCTGAACTGTGTAGGTGTGGCTTAGTAAATCTGTGTATTAATTAGCGCAACATGTTGTAATAGGATACTAATACTGGTTACTTTTTCAAATAATGAAGCTCTATTTGCTGGTATGGGGGGAGTTGTACTTTATTCCCTTATGTGTTTCAGTTCACACATAGCCACATGGGATCTTCATTACAGATGTGCTTTCAGGCTGGGTTGTGTTCTGAGCTGCACCTGGAGCTGTGATTCCTGGGGAAACATTAGCCCCATTCCAGGTTAAGCTTGAGTGAGGGCGAGGACAAGTGCACGTGTCACTTCCTTTAAATTCGAGAAACAGGCTTTCTCTGGTCTACCTGTCACAGCGCCCTTCTGATCTTCAAAGAGCATTCAGCGTAAGTGACTTGGCATATTTACGACACTTCTGACAAACATGGGCTCACAAATTCCACTTAGAATTTGATAAACCGTTCAGCCTTCTCCCGCTACTGCCTCTTTGCACCCTGTCTCCAGGGAAACGGCTAAAGTTCTGCACGTTTACACACAAAAATGACAGTTCCTGGGTTTGGAAACAAGTTTAATTTCTACACAGAAAATATCAGGGAATATCTGCTGACAACAACTTGTAGTAAATTGACATAAGCAATAGTCTGCCTATCCAAAATCCTTGAAGGCCGTTGTATACATTGTCATGTTGCCAAAGGGTGGACAACATCTAGATTTTTCTTGATTGACAGCCGACCTGTTATTCTCAACCACTAACAGGGACATATCATAGATCCTAGATAACTAGTACATACACCCCCCCCCCACTGTTTCTGACATGCATTAGGAATGTATGAAGGTCTTAAACACAATCATGTTATGGCATTGTGAAATGGTACTCTATATTCTAACAAGATCTCCTGGTTCTACCAACAATTTAAAATCATCCATAAATTCTTTATGTATGTATTTTCCATGCATTTATGTATATATTTCACAAGCTCTGGAATTATCAAATTTATTCAAATCTCATTAAGTACCTTAGATGTTGATAGGCCTAAATTTCTCACAATTGCACGTTGAGCAACATTATTATTAAACCGATTGGCTATTTTCTCACGCAGCTGTGTGCATGGTGGCAAACCCCTCCCCATCCTCGCGTTTGAAGGATTGAGCCTTTCAAACATGCCTCTTTCTTGACTGGCACCTCTTACCAATTAATTTCTGTGAAGTGTTTCAGTCAGTTTTTTTCAGTTTTTTTTTCTTCAGTTTTTCATGGTTTTCTTGCACCTGTCCCAACTTTTTTGAAATGTGTTGCAGCCATGAAATTCATAATAATTATTCATTTACAAAACGCAATACAGTTGATCAGTTTCAACTTTAAATATGTGCTGTCTCTGTGCTGTATTCTACTGAATATCTGTCAAGAAATGTTTGTAAATCATCACAAATCACAAAACGTCCCAACTTTTTCAGAATAGGGGTTGTATTATTATTATTATTATTATTATTATTATTATTATTATTATTATTATGTACGCCTCTGTGTCAGCTTGTCAGAAAACAGTCTCATTAATGATGATGTAACAGATGAATCTGACGCCTTTACACTGGCATGGCACTTCTTCATGAAGGACTGCTGACTCACCTGTATGGCCTGGGGGGCAGGGGGGTGAAGGGGGCTGAGACTCAGCTCTGAATGTGTGTGGACTTTGCACATTCTCCCCGCGCTTGCACAAATTCTTCTACACTGTCCAATTTCCTTTCTCGATGGGGAAAGAAAAACATATTTGCTCCAGTGAGCGGGCGGGTGTAAAATAGCCTGTTGTATGTGGCCATGTCCATCTATTGTTAGATGAATTGGCACCAACATTGCCTGACACCCCAAGGACTGCCTGCCACTTTCTGTAACCTTAACTTGAGGTGTAGTTATTGAAAAAAAAAACTGATTTCAACAATAATCAATAAAATCCCTTCTATACTTATTTAATTTTTTAAATCCACTGAAACCTTGTAAAGCAGATTTGCTTTAACAAATGTTTACTTCACAGAATGTTAACACCTCGATATATTACATCTACGGCATTGTGTATCACATATATTGCAACAAGGCTGTTCAAAACTTCCAATGACATTGTTAAATTCCAAAAGGGCTACCAGTTTCAATACCAGTTGTTCTAGCTGAGAAATAGCTAACAGTGGAAGAGTGTTGACAGAACATATTTGCATAACAGACTTAAACAGGACGACGCTGTGATAAACTGTCCTGCACTGGGACATTTTCTGTAACACAAATAAAATGCCCAACATCCCAGGTATAACAAGATAAAGGTGGTTGTGATCAATGCCTATGGCTTCTTGAATAAAAAGGTTTAATCGAATTATGCAATTAATCAAACCACGAAGGTAACCGGAAGGAACCTAATTTTAAGAACAGTTTCTGTGAAGTTGATTAACGACACAAATAGGTTTATTATGTTAAATGATACCTTGGTCTTTTTCAGCTAAGTGAACAATACATAACACCACTCATTATCTAGCATATACATTTATTTTACCTTCAAAGTTAAGTTGCTATCAAGGAAATTACTTTGCAAAATGTATAGTCAGGCACAGTATGCTATTTAATAGGAAACTTTATAACCTACATATAACCTACATTTGGTTTTGTGTGTGTGTGTGTGTGTGTGTGTGTGTGTGTATATATATTTCTTTTTTTGTACACCACACACACACACACACACACACACACACACAAAACACTGAGTTTAGCTTTAGATTTAAATATGCTATAAAATTATAATGATCAGGAATCATATAGCCAAAGTTAGCATGTTCACCATTATCATTGTTTTTCTATATTAACATTGAACGTTGTACAGTACAAACACGTGCTGGAATTCAGACAGAGTTCCGTGGACCCGAAATCAATTGAGCTGGCACTGAGCGAAAGTTCAAGGCCAGGGTCTGTTCATTTAAATGAAGCAGCAAAATTTGTCTGAGCCCCAACATTCTATAAAATGGTTCTTGCGGTGAAAATGCATGAAAAAATATTGAGATTTGTCTTATTTTATGTATGTTACATTTACTATGCTTTTTTCTGAGTTCCACATCAGCCTTTGAAAACAGAATCTCCTGTTCGCCTTATTTCTGTCAGTTCTCACACTTGTGCATGTGGTACAACACGATAGGTGACTGTGGGTGTGCTGTCCCGTGTTCTCAGAGCTCCAGACTACATGTCCTGTTATGTGTTTACGTATTCCATCCTGATACATTCCAACTCGAACCCTTCAGTACGCTTCACTCAGCTGGAGATCTCACCTTAACGTCTTTTTATCTGGCAAGTTGAAAGGTTTGCAAAATATATGGTATGAGCCATGGGCAAGGAATAGCTAAAAAGAACAAACAAATGCATGAATATTTTAAACAATTTTGTCTTTTTGAAACTTAGATGTTACAGTTCATTTCATTAAAATAGTGATGGCGTCAAACACACAGGCGTGATGCAACTTTTATTCGTCGTGTTTTAGGACAGTGTGCTCTTGATCTTTAATTGTACACCTATGTTTTATTAAAGGTGCAGAGGAACATATGTTTTTCAGAATCTAGGCTGTTTTAATCAATCTGACAGCTGAAGTCTAGCAGCTTGTAATTAGAAAAGGCAAAAACACACCTTTTGGCTTTCCTTATCGGAACATATGCCAGGGACTGAATATATACAAAAAACAAGGGTTATTTTGTGAGTGTGTGTGTGTGTGTGTGTGTGTGTGTGTGTATGTGTGTGTGTGTGTGTGCGCTCGCACGCGCGCTATACTTGGCCAGCCTCACTGTATGAGCACTGGTCAAACTGGATTTGACAGAGCTTTATTGCATGGGGTCTTCCCTGACACCAACATCACAGGGCCTAGAAATCATGTTTAATAGAAATCAAGGCAAATATCTACCACAGTCCCCGTGTTCCCTTTCATGTGTTCTTCAAATCAAACAAGCTTGAAAGGCAGAGATGAGGATATGAGGATGAAGAATGAGCACATATGTGGGTGAAGGATTATCATTGATACTGTGTCTCTAAATCAAGACTAATTTCAATGTTTTAGTAACATTATTATAATTGATGTTTCATTGTAATGTTTTTCTAGGACACATTTCAGCCTGCAGAAAAGGGTTGTTATTGGTGGGAAGAAGTAGTGGAACAGTATTGACCAGATGAATAAAATCCATTAATAGGCTAGGAAATTATAGCAAACTTTTGAGAAACCACGAGCACCATCCAGTAAGTTGTCGTATCGTTCCAAATTCCACCTTAGGGAAGCAAATAAAATCGGGCATTTTCTTGGTGTTCAGGACAAACCTTCACAGTGTTCACGCTGCCCAAACAAAAAGCAGTTCTAACAGTCACTAACTGATCGCAACTTGCAGTATATTTTCACGTTAGAGAGTCCTTGCTGGTATATAGATATGCAATAATGATGTGGGGGATGACTTGCAATAACCAGTTCTTTATTAATCACAATTAACATATATATGTATTGATAAGACAAACAATACCTTTGCTGGTAACTTTGAGCCTTTCTCACTTTCACCCTGTGCAACCTTCCTGTTTTTGCAGAATATCACGTAAGGTGATATACAGCTTTCTGACTGGCTACCTAAATATCTCATAGTTTAGCCCATCCATCACATACTTTTTGTGCCCATTTCTGCTACCATGTGTCTTTCCAGTTCATCTTTGTATTATGCTCCTCACAGACCCTCAGCCATGAAATTCGACAGACCTTCAACCTTAGTCCACAAAATTATGTGGGATTTCAACAAGATTTATTTTTTTTTTACAAATGACTGAAATGAAGCCATTGTGAAGGCAGAGATTAGTCAAACAGCCTCCTATTCCACTATTTTGTACAATAACCATCCCAAACACGAGACTGGATGGGTGAGGTACGATATTAACACGAAAGAGGCACAGTGAGTAACATTTAGGTACGATCCCATGTCCTGTGGCCCAACAGCTTGGTTCAGTCTCCACGGTGGTCGGACCACCAGCTGTTTCACCTTGCTTGCTCTTCCAGAAAAGCGTCCGCTCAGCTGAAGTCACTCCACCAAGACTTGAACCTCCATCATGTTTGAATACTTATTTCACAGCCTTCCCATTCACCTGGTGAACAGCGCACGGCCCTCAAGCTGCTCAAAGTTATAACCCAATGCATTAAGAACACATCTGAGAGTGCATCGTGTATTCAGTCCATAGAATTTCAGTAGCAATATAAAGAATACAACAGACATTGTGGGTTTTCAGCCCAACACAACATTTTCCTGTATGGTACGTCCTTGCTGTTTGAGTACACTACACACACACCAAATCAGCACGGGTGGAGGTCATGGAAGACCACTCAACATCTCTAGTAAAAACTCTATTGAAAAAGACAAGTATCCGGAACAACTCGAAACTACTTTGGTATTTGATCAAAAAACATGAAAAAATTACAGAAATGCTAAACAATCTTGGATGAGACCTTGACATTTTTTACAAGCAGTTTTTTCATAAATTAGCAGATTTGTAGTGTGTCAGGAAACAAATCGTCATTGTTTCTGAGGCCTATTGCACTAGGTTACTCGTATCCATTTTTGAGTACCTGAACCAGAGGACTCTCAACGGTCAAGAAAAAAGAATAAATAAACTTTAATTTAAGGTTGCCTAGTAAAAATGTGAAAGTGGTAGTGTTGTGACCATTACTGACATTTTTTGGATGCCTATCCTAGAATGAATTCTCAAAAGGCAACAGCGCTATTCAGGATTCAGCCAAACTGTCACATTGTTTTTCTTTGCAACACAGAGCAACAGCAATAACTTCTACAAATGAAATACTTCTGAGGCGTCCATCACATAAAGAAGGAGCAAGAGGGGAGGTGTAAACGGTGGCATTTCGGTTACGTATCGTATGACTCACAGGCGAAGGGAAGTCTCACAATAAGCAACAGCTGAATGCCTCAAGCTCTGCTGTTTTACTCTTTACAATAAACACACACACATAACAGACCCGTGTCCTTTACAAGTAAACTGACATCATTCATATACAAATTTACATATTTTTTGTGAATCACTGTAAAAGCAGTAAATCTGTATGAGCCTATTCAAAACAGTTCTTAGTAGATCACTGTTATTGATTATTAATAGTTAATGGTACAATCATTAAAAACTAATCAGAGGATACCTGTTTCAGGCCAGTAGTTTTTCATATTTGTGTGTTTTCTTGCTGAAGCAGATAAAATGGATTTAATTTTATAATGTGCACCTTCTGAATTACTTCTAACCACTAGACAGATATGCAGCATGTTTGTGCAAAAACACAATAAAATTAGTTCACTTCAGTGTCAAATCCTTTATCTGCATACAGAAGTCCTCGTGCTGTACAAACAATACATTTAGCATTTAATATGAAGGAAGTTGTAGAATGACTGAAGTGTGAAATGTGATATGTGCAGTTTCTATATAGGTTTCTACCTCTTCACCAACTGGTTCACTTTAATTACCCAGGTGTCTCCTCCCACAAGATTTTACTGTGACAGTAAGTGGCACAGAAATCTGTATGGTTGTCGCGAGGCTGCTGGTGCTGCTCCAACGCCACAGTGGGCCGAACAAAGATGATCTGAACAAGTTGAGGTGTTCGAGATAATCAGCAATTGTCATGTAATCTTTTCCCTCTTGCTCCTGAGCACTGCGAGCTGAAAATCGCAAGCTTGTGTTTGCTAACACTATCGCTTATATGCATGCGTGTGTGTACATTTTGGACTCAATAAATGGACCCATTCATCTTGACTATTCAAGAGGAATCAGATTAAAATCTTTCACTGTCGTGTAAAAAAAGTCTCGGCATACAATTATATTGTTGTGTATTTGTAATTCTGACTTAATGCGTCCACTTGCTGTGAGCAGGTTTAAGTAACTGAAGGCTTGACATTGGACATTGTTTTTGTTTGTTTGTTTGTTTGTTGTAGCAAACAAATATGAAATGGAATTCCAGCAAGTTTTGTGACAAATATTAGCTGTTCTGTGGGAATTGATCGATTTAAAAAAATACTTTGAGCGACAAAAATAAGAAGATGCAAGTTGGGAGAGAATGCCTGTTTGAGAACACTGTTGCTTTCCGTTTGAGAGCACTGCTGTGGACTTCCTCTCTGCTCCTGTTCTGGGCTTCTGTCGCAGACCCACCATGATGTGCTTTCAGCACAAGGTTCAAGGAGTCCAACTGGGTGCTACTCCATTCCTTTCAACTGGTTCCCAGTACCAGATGGATGCAAAACAAAAGTATCCACACAAAGGCAGAGCTTTGATAATTTTCCAGTGTTGCTGCAAACACTTGGGCTTCAGTGTCTTTTTTTTTTTCCAGCTCCAGCTTGCAAAAGGGTCCAAATTGCTAAACGAGCACTGACAAAGCCCTGGGTGTATATGGATATGTGGGAGTAGGGGATTACTGGGGGAGGGTGGAGGTGCAAGAACAATCTAAATATGGCACATTGTTATAACTGTGTTATAATGTGCGTGGAAGCAGCATGAGGCCGACACGTCAAACTTGGAGACGGTGACGCTGTCCCCACTTCTCTAATTACCCCCTGGCCCAGCTGCTGGTGACACCCGTCTCTGCTGATCCTCGGACAGGTCCGTCAGGAGACTGGTGTAGAAATCACAAATGACAGAGGTGAATGAAGCTGTTTTCTCTTAATTCTATTTAATTTGCCATAACAGTTCCTCTCATCTCGCATTATTAAAGGAAAGAGAGAGACTAGAAATGCGAGCTATGAGGAGGGGTGGGTGTGTGTGGGGGGGTGTGGGGGGGGTAAAAGGCTTTTACCAGTGTGCTATCGCCACCATGTGGGCAGAAATACAAATTCAGTCTCAGCCCAAAGCGAAAAGGATCTTAAAACAAAACCAGCAACACTTTATTTTCTGTCAAAGTTTATTTGTAACATCATATGATGATAAAATACTTTTATAAATATTTTGTTATGCAGTTAAAACTAATTAATACCAATATACTGTAAATGCTTCATAGTCAATGGGTTGGTAGTTTTGCATTGGCTGTCTTTAAAAAATCTTTATATCTTTAGAAGAGGGCATTATTACTGAGTTACAAATCTTTAGGACATGATGTTCAAAGTTTAAAATTATGAAAACAAATGCATATTCATATAGTTACCCCTAGATTCCTAGCAGGAGGGCTCTTAAACACTTTATTGTTTTAAACAGCTGTTTCATACAGGCATGTTTATGCTGTTCTTCTTTTTAACCAGGAATAAGACAGAATTAATTTATTCTTTTGTCTTTGTTTTCTAACTCCTATTCAACAGAGAATGCAGCTCACCTTTATTACTGCCTCCTCACAACAATCACGAATCGTCTTTTACGTCTGTTTGGAGCACAGAATGTGTCTTTTCGTCATTAAAAATAACCACACAAGCTCTGAGAACGTGCAGGGAGTTCTCACAAGTTCTGACTCCAAAAACCCCCATCGCCACCTTACGCCCTTGTCATCGCAGCTCTAAAGCTGAGATCGACAGTAGCATATTGTTGTGGTTGTTCATTACATGCCGCCCATGGTGTATGACATGTGGAGTAATGTGTCAGAAACGAGCACCGTTCCAGGGGTCAGGCCTGCTGGACCATGGAGGTTGTCACCCACGCAAACGCTCGAGGCTAATCCAGGATGTGCTTGCCATAAAATGGCCACATACAGTCTATTTGTTTTAAAGTATCCTGAGGAAACCCCATGAGATGCTTATCGCAGATCCACCAGTAATGACACATTCCAGCTTCTACAGAATGTTGGCGAACACATAAGATAAACTGGTGATAATCAGAAAGTTAAGTCCATATGGGTTATTGTGCTGTGGGGCTGCAGGTTTACAGTATGGACTTCCATACTGTCCATGGAAACTGCTTGCATTTCCTTTGTATTATCAGCTATGCATACCTAAATATTTTGCTATCTGAACATAACGTACTTAGCATTTTTAGCTAAATACGTTTCAGCCATCATGCATTAGCAGAAGCAGTGTTACAGTAGCATATCCATAAGCCTAAATAAATAATTGCTCTTATTTTGGTCTGACAATCAGAAACATGTATGGAGTTTTTTGAGTGTAGTATAGACAATACTGTAGTATGACAAACATTTTTAAATGATGAACTAAAATTTTAATTAGGCATTAGGTGTGACAAAGACCAAAGGTCTCCCGGACAATAAAAAGCACACCATGAAATGGGGCCTGCCTTCAGTGATTTGAGATTTTCCTTTTTCCTGTTCAGGACCGGCTCGGTTTTGCAATCAAGGTAATAAACATCAGCACTCTTTGTTTGTGACTGTTAACTTTTACAACATGCAGGTAACTGTTAAAGGGAAGAAACTGTTCTCGCAGGTGTAAATGCCTGCATGCCATGTTTGTGTTTTAGCACTATCTGTTCTATTTCACAGCCCTTCATCCACGTTCAGATTTATGTTGCTCCTAAATATTCTGTATACGGTCAACAATTTGAATATTGTAAAAACATAAGTGTACCATTAAGAATTTTATCTGGTAGTATTTAACGCTCGCTTTGATACTCAGAAGATGAAAGCAATAATGGCTGCTTAAAGTGTTCATCTATACATTTTTAATAACCGTTTATCCAGAAAAGCAGAGGGAAAGCGCAGGGTGTACGTCGCGGTGACAAGACTCATTCGTCACAATAAGCAGCCCAAGTAAGAGACGTGCATGCAGCTAGGTAGCTGGTAAACTAAAGCGATCTAACTGGATTAACTGGTTATTCCAAGCTGTGGACGTTTATGAAAGACAGAGAACAAAAACCACAGAAAACGAGCTGAGAAAATGCTTCGGTAATGATTAGCCAGTAATCTCCGAGATTGCCTTTCTCAAATCTGCACTCAGCAGAACTCTTCCTATAACAGAGATAAACTGTGGAAATATATAAATAATTGAATAAGTGCCAGTGTGCAGTGAGTTTTGCGCGTTGATTTTCGCCGGGCGAGTTCAATGTAAATTCATCAGACTCCGGGGACTCTGTGGCCACGCGGCCTCTTCGCGCTTCTCCTTCCCGCCTGATTTGGCCGCTCGGCAGAGTAATTGACTCTGCTGCGTGGACTCTCTGTGGTCACAGCTTGATACGGTACATCCAGATGCTCCGTGTGACAGGACTATCTTTTACAGTGAGTGACCCTTTAAAACTCTCCCCATTTAGGTGATAGGCAAAAAGGCTCACTGGGTTTTTGTATGTGTGTGTGTGTGTGTGTGTGTGTGTGTGTGTGTGTGTGTGTGCCTGAAGAAAAAGTCAGAATTAGCTATATTTTCTGAAAATACACTCTGGTCTCCTTAAATGACAGCTACTTTGGCTTGGGGGGGGGGTAGTGTTACTCTGGAAACACACTTCCTTTTCATAAGTCTGAAATGTAACACCTTCAAGTTCAGTATGCGTACATACACAGTATATACATAACATTTTACTGCATTAATATAATGTCAAACACGTCTAATTAATTAACTCAGCAACAAGCTTAAGCTCTCTACATGTAATTGGCCAGCATATGTGCTGTGCGTAAGGATGTGAAAAAGCTAATATAAAGCCAGCATATGAACCACACTGTGAGGGAGCTTTTAAGGAGAAGAATATGGCTGAAGACAGAAGGTAAAGTGCTGTTGGTGGCAAAAGCTTCATTAGCTCCTGCTCCCCCCCGCCAACCCCATTCAGAGAGCAAAGTGCTCAGTCCGCCGAGGAAAACGCTATGCAGCTTTGGGCATGCAAATTCAAAAGGACGGGTCAATTACATTACAGCAGGCAAACACACCACTGTCACATGCCAGTGCATAACCCAACGAGGGAGCCCCCCCACCTCCCCCCAGGGGAACACGTGGCGGCTAGCGCACGTTTTGTCTCGTGGATATAATGGTAATAATGAACGACAAGTTAAATAATGCCATGAAAGTCTTTCAATATTTGAGCAGCGTTTGATGACTCACTTCTGGCAGAGATAACATTTGCATAGAAAGGCACATGAGAAATGACACGATCCGGGACCCAGGAAGTCATTTTACCATAGTACACTGTGGAAATTAAGTAGCATATTATCTTATTTACTTCATGCCGAAATATAACCACACAGGTAGATGTACAGTATAGTCACAAACACTTTTTAAATTCTCTATAGAGTAACAGGGCGATGAAGTCAAAAACCTAAATTGTAAGAAGACATATAAGCCAAGGGGTCCAAAGTTCTGACCTCTCTTCTATCAAATATACAGTAGAGAAAGGAATGTTTAGCATAAAATAACTGAGTGTATCATTTTCAGTTACTAAAGGAAGTCGGTACCAATGAGAAAACGTCCATTAGGTCTATCTGAGGGTAAGAGGTGAGCTTGAGTTATTTCCATTTGCACTGCTACTACCCCCCCCCCACTAAATCCTGCCATCTATTACTGTTCTCACAAACAATACTGCACCTCAGCCATCTTTTTCACCCAGACCCCCTTTACCACTCGCCGCTGTAACTGTTCCCAGACAGCCTGCTGTCCAGCTGCACAGGCTCAGACTGACGTGCTGATGACAGGTGGCCTCCCCTCAGTGGTGGGGGGGCAGGGGCAAAGCAGGCTGCCACTGCGTGACACATCACCGTCACTTAACGCAGCCGCCGTAGCCGCGAAGCATCTGCAGCGCCGCGCAGACCGCCGCTTGACTCTTCCTATTAAAACAATTTTCCTCCCAGCAATCCAGTTCCTTTGAAGGCTAATTAAAGGTGTCACTCGTGGTTTTCGGAAATTGCTTTATTGTCATCAATGGACGCTTTGCTGTCTTGAGAGCTTCTCAGTGACTGTCAGTCAGCCGGACGAACAAAGTCAAATTTTCATTTTCAGAGTGAAGACTGATGACATTGAAGGGTTTCTCCTTCCAAAATGGCATCAGAGTATAAAATTTTAAAACATTGTTTAAATAAATATAAAAACATTGGCTTTTAGTTCCCAGCAGAGAGCTGACATGTTTCATTTGTCTGCACTTCTTAATATTCTGCTTTGTTCTGTGTTTTATTATATGTGTTTACTTCTTTTAATATAATTTTTGCAAATTTCTGTATTTTTATGCTTCTTACTGTATGTCTTATTTTATCTTATGTGTTAAGCACTGGTCAACTTTCAGTTGTTATTAAATGCTATATACATAAATAATGGTTGGTTGTTTGGTTGGTTGGTAAAATGTTTTTGCTGTGAGTTTCCAGCCAATGCACAGACCACAACTATATATAAAAACAACTATATATATATATATATATATATATATATGGCATATCTTAATGCAGAAGTGTTACTTTTTAATTCTGTAGAGGACGTCATTCAGCCCAACTTTGTTTCTCCATTTCTCGTCTGTCACTACAAACTTCATTACCAAAATGAAATGAAAATAAAAAAACAGAAGTACTTACAATATCCCACTGAGACTAAAGCTTAATTTCCAATGGTGTCCTAGAAACATAAATCTCATTATAATTTGGAACATCAAGATCATCTCCATCTGAATAACACAACATACGATTAGAGGTTTAAAAAGATTTCAAAATAAACATATTTAAAAAATTCAAATGACTGCAATCTATACATATGCATAAATAGCAATCAACAGTACTCAACCAAACATAGATCTCAGAAACTCTGCAAAAATAATTATCAATGTTATTTTGGTGTCAGAGTTTAGATTTAAGTAACAATCCCTAATTTCATGCAGCCTAATTAATGGCCATATTTTCATCATATTTGATCAATGCATTATGCAGAAATGGCCTCTGCAGTTGTAACACTTGAAACAGACTCTAAGTAGTCCTTTATTACTTCTCTAATTAATGTTTCCAAATACAAAAGTTACATAAAAAAGTTCTAGTGATTTTGTCTCTGGTACTTCACAATGCAATGAAAGTGTCGGCTGGATGCTGCTTGATCACTAATTTTATATTATTGCTTTGAAAACAAAAAAGGAACATTTCTGCAAACTTGTTTCATTTTTTTATGGTACCAGTCCGATAGTTATGCTTGTTAAATAAAAGTTCATGAAAGAGTTAGTTAGTTGCTTTAAATAATCGGACCTGCTTTGATCGAAGTAGAACAAGTATTATGATTATCATTATACCCGGTTTGACCTATTTATATAGCCACATTTTTTTTTCTGGGAGGTATGTGCTTTTTTAAAACTGACAAAATGTAGACAAAGTTTGGCAAATTAAGTCATGTAATATTGCCGACAGGTAACACCGACAGGCTGATCTTGCCTTCTTCACTGCAAGAATCTTACAATATTCCATTCATTTGTGCTATTATTCTGATAAATTTTTATTTATTCATTTACCTTTAATCGCTGGAAGCCATCAGACTCCATAACTGTTCCTCACTGTAATGCAATAAAAAATGTTCCTCAGCCGTTATTTCACGTGTGTATTGACAAAGCATGCCAACAATTCCTAAGATCTTGTAAAACCACTTAGTATTTATTTTTTCATTCAACCACTACACAGCAAATGAAAGTCAAGCTGTCCAAACATTCAAAAAGCAAAAACTGAATCATTGATGACAATGCTGAGTATATTTCACAGGGCACAGCAAGTAAAGTTTGGTCTATGGTGAAAAAATATATATAAAATAACACTAATTCATATCCTGTTTAAATTTGATTGATGCATGTATCAATTGAAATGAACAATCCTACAGATGAAGGTCCACAGAAGACATCATTTTTATTCCTTTGTAATTGCAAATCAAAGTAAATATCTGCACACAAAATTTGTCACAATTGCTGCTGTTTCCTACGCTCTGCCTGAACTGTAAAACAGCAATTTTCCCGAAAAATGGGGAAATGACAAAAAGAAAATGATATCCCTGTATCTTTCCACACTAAGAATACTTCATTATAACCATTTGTTGTACACAACTTAACAACTTTTTTTGTTTCCCTGATAAGATGATGTCCTGCTAGGTATAGTCATAGCTTTAATGTAGATTATACTGGATTGTGTGAACCACGCTTCGAATCCATCATTCAGCGTGTTATTTCAAATCTGGTGTGTGATCAGTGATGTTGTTGACAGTGGACTTTAACCTACATTTTCCTTTCCACACTGCTTCAGACCGTAATTATGCATAAGCAAGATGCTGTTCCTAATTGTTTGTGAGCCTCAAAGAAAATGCATCTGAGCTCAAAATTTCTCCATGAATGACTTTAAACTCTGCAGCCAATGCAACTGGGAAGGCAGAGACGGAGGATTTGTAACCAATCCTTCACTCGGAACGCCAGTCTCTGAGGCTTTGTGAATGTAGGAGATGAGGCACCCACATTCTAAGTAGTAAGGACAAGGTCATGCTGTCATAATACTTGCCTAGAATTCAGACTTTGCAAAAGAAACTGACCAAAAAAAAACTATCTAGGAATATAATTTCATTTTTAAAATATAATCAAACCAAACTAAATATACATAATATGATGAGAAGTCAGATTAACATATAATAAATGGAAGACACAGTGAAAGATACCAAGCACTGAATATTCCATGTTCCCATTGTTACACTGATTGTGTGGTAAGCTCTCTTGATAGAGACCGCTGTTCAGAACTAACCCCCCCGTCCCACCCCCCTATAAACATCCTTGAATTGGTTGACTTTTAAACATCTCCCCTATGCATTTATTTATTCAATCAGAATGATATGTTTTCCTGGGGAATAATGTGATCCAGCTCCCAGGGGTGCGCAGATGTGCTCAGGACCACATGGCTCCGAAGCTCTTCTGCGTTCACGTGACGACTGGAAGCTTGCACTGTAGCCTGCGGCGTGGGTAGGAATAGAGACGCAGCAGAGCTCTGCCGTAATATTTATTCCACTCTGAGCCTAATCTGATTATACACCTCAGTTTGCGCTCCCTAATCTGACAGAGGACGTAGAAATACAGATCTCGTTAGGTATATTGGAAGTAAAGAGGAAGGACGCTTCTGAAGCTCCTGAAGAGGTTTTCGATCCCTGTCACCTCAGCTGTGCAAAGAGTAGCAGCCGGCAATAAGAAACAGGTCATGGAAAATTAGCAAAAAAGATGACCCTTAGTAACTGAAATTAACACTAGATGTACATGTTGAATGAAGTGCAAGGACCGTCATTTTATAGTAAGAAAACTGGATATAACCAAAAGTGTTCTTGCTTACAGAAATGAGACTGGGACCAAGTGCAAATGTTAAATCGTTTGAATCGGGGAAGATAAGGTTCAGTGTCTCCCCTTTATTCCCTGATTACCCAGAAACCTTAGCACTGCTCAGAAAGTATCAGTGGAGCAGTGAGCAGTGGGATAACAAGCACAAGTCCTCACTAATAAACTGTTAGAACATCAATGGGTTGAAGCGATGAGTAGAATTAGGGCAAGGCTAAAGCAACTCTCATTAACACTGGATCTTGGAGGATAAATACCACCAGCTGCTTACCTGACAGTCTTCAACCTTTCGCTAGAGCTTGCCAGATGGGCCAGTGTTAGCTCGACTCCTGGTCCACATCTACTCACGAGCATCGGTAGGGTATTACGTTTAGTCAGATACCGAGTGCCACGGTTTAACACCTATCACAGGACAAGCTTGAACAAGCCGAGCTACGCTTCATAGGGCTCCTCTCAAACATTTCACACGTAGCGAAATCAGCAGAGAGTTTCTCACACACATCTGTGAGACAAGGCTGCCTGCACACATCTGGCTGGACGCTGAGAAGACGCACGAGGATACGGAACAAGACATCGCGAGCACATGCCATGCAGATGGCATGCGTTGCATCGATGTTGCTGAGAGACCATCGGTTTTGCCTCAATCACCATACCGCACCACTCTAACAGCTTGCCCGCTGTTTCCTATTAAAGTCGGCTCACAAATACATTTGGACTGGGATCAGTCCGAAAAATGTATTTATTTTTAAAATGGGCTTCAGAGGCATTAATAAGCAGTTTTGGCTGAAATAAAACGTTATAATCCTTCAGCTCTTTTCACTTCGCTGTACAATGCACACACAAACCATTTTTAAAAACCTAGTTTTGAACCAGTTCCCAACAGAAATTACACATTTTATTTATCAAAATCCAAGACAAAATATTTGGGTAGTTCTAGTTTTTATTGCTGACAACTTCCCTCACAGAATTTTTAGTAGCTGTATTTGCCTTTAACCTCATTATAGTAGCTTTACTAATTTACATCTGCAGAAGTGCTCTGCGGTCCATTTTAAACGGACAAGAGCATGCCTTACTGCAAAATAAAAATCAAATCAGTCTCACATTAATCAAGGTGACATTGCTATGCTAAGTAGACTTACAGTAACTCAGGATAATTGATTGAAGGCATACAAATCAATAATAATAAACAAAAGAAGGCATTCATATTCCATGTGCCTTTTCCCAGCTACCAGGCCAGGTATTGTTTACATTCAACCTTTGTGATTGATGGCAAATTGTCCTTGAGTGTGTGTTGCCTGTTTGTTTGCTTGTTTAAACTGAAGGACCTTGTTAATGGGGGTGGGGCTGCCTTTTTATATACAGTGGCACAGAATGCATGCTGAAGCCTGCAGTCAGGTATAGTGCAGCACCAGCAAGGTGTAAAACAGTCCAATTCCACGCTGACATCACTTCTCATCTCTCACAAACTCACATTCCGAAACAACATTGCAGCCCATCCTCCGAGCACTTCGTTCGATGGCTCCTCATTAATTGCGGCCAAACAAAACAATAATAAGAATGACTCGATGTGCATATAAACAGCCTGGTTCTGAAAGGGAAATCAGAGACTTCAGCAAATTCGCAGCCAGTTGTTGTGCTTCTTAATTATTCGACTGCACTTGCAGTGCAGACTGCCTTGTGTCCCTTCTGTCGCCGTGGTTTCCACTTGCCGCCAGTTCAACTGAAATGGTAATAGATTTTCAAGTACCATAAGAAGCCAATTACTCTCAGACAAAAACAGAAATAGAAAATGCAGCCTTGTCTACCCCAGCTGTGTCTGGTAGATGGGACTTTAGAACATCAAAGTCTCCTGTTCGATAAACGATTCTGCTCCAGATGCAAGTTTTCATTTTCGTCTGCGCTACACGTAATTGCATTCCTTCCACTTCGTGACAATCAACAGTCACCTAACTTACATGAGTTACACTCATCAAGATCTGCGCCCACCCGCTAATTACGAATTATAGACTTACTTCTGTCACCTTTTCTTTCTGTCTTTGAGAAGCAACAAAAATGCTGTCTAAAACATCTTAGCTGTGAATGAGGCCTGTAGTTTTTACCAGACCTGATATTATGTACAAAATAAGCCCGCTTTCCTCAATATTTACTAAATTTACCACATTTATCAAATTGTATAAACTTACAATCACTATTCTCCATGTCTTCTCAACTCTCAATCCCTAATATGCACAATTCCATTTTAATTCAGTAAGCAAGATAACAGCTAAAACAGGTCAAAGGCCATCAATAACATGAATTGCCAACAATTCCATGCTGAAGTGGATGACTGATGCAGTTTTGCTGGCAAAAATTGTGAAAAGCAATGAGTGTGTTTTACTGAAACAACAGGAAATCCAGCTAAAATTGAAGTCAATTTGTAAATATACAATCATTATTAATGCTATAGAAAATATTTTTCTGCCAGTTTTTGTACTGCTGTTCAGATCCAGATTAAAAGTGTATTTGGCTATACTGTCACAGGTTGAATACTAGTTAAGAAAAAAATGGTAATTGAGTTTAGAGCCCATTATTGTTATATTTCTAAATTTAATTTGCATTGTATGTTTTATTACCTATTTTTTCTTGTTTAAGACCTTCTTTCAAAGGCAAAAAAAAACATTTTAATGCTGTCCTAGTTCTACCAGTGTTTTAAGCCCGTAGGCAACAGCAGAGTCCGTTAAATTTTGCATTTTTCTTCTCAGTTTAATAATTAATCCAAATAATTTCATTAATTGAGGATGTGTGTGAAACTCCGCCTCAAGCAGAAATTCAGTGATTGCACAATGTTTTAATAGAGAGGGAAGGAATGGCATATTTTACACAATTGGTTGCAGAGGACTATAGGTAACTAATGTAGGAGCCTAACGAGAAAGGTACTTCAAATTAAGGAAACGGTTAAGTGGTTCATACTGTAATCTGACCTTTGATATGGGAAGAGTACAGCACAGCAGCCAAAACAACTAGTTACTGATGTCATTTAGAGGTGCCATGTACAACATGGCCTTTATATACAGACAACATACTAGAACAGAAAGGGTCATAAATGTGCTTCATGAACAAGTGTTCATGTGTTCCTGCTGACGTAAATGCAGCTAGACACGTCCACCATGTCCGACATGCATAATTTGGGCTTTGTATCAAGAACTGGCGGCGCAGCAAAAACGACCGCGGCCAAGAGAAAGTCAATCATTTTACACTATAAAGGCTAAGCACAGTTATCTAAGTGCCTGTTTTTCTTAGAAAAGCAAAAGGTTTTGTGTCTTTGGGAAAAAAATAGAAAAACAAATCATCAAAAAGTTTCACATTTTGTTGTTTGTCCCACACTTTTAGTTAAGAAAAACAGCAGGCTTGCGATCACACTCAATGACGACTGTGCTCCGCTACATGCTGGCTGCCTCTAACTATCACCAAGGTAAGTTTCTTCCCCCAGCGGGGACCTCCTATCTTTGGAGTAGCCTCAGGCTCCTCAAAAACAAGCACTTGGAAATGCCAGTTCCAATGCACGCCTCGTTTCACAGCTGGCAACTAAAGGTCTTTAATAATTTTCTGATTCCAGCCTATTCCCTGACTCCCTAACTCGCTCCTCAGCAACATCTAACAAGATCCCCAGGACCTACTCGCGCTGCGTGAAAATAAGCATTCTGCCCACTGCCTCACACATGCGCACACACACAGATATGTGCGCACAGAACTACGAGATGAGAAGTGTGAGGGGTAGTCCATAACTTGCACGTCAAAAAGCGTTTGTTGTGTTTCATTTTTACACCAATACAGCATCAGTGCAAAGATGATTCCTACTAAGAATGAACATGCACGACCTTGAAAATATTCATATTTCCAAAAACGTGTGGAGTCTTAGGCAGGGACTGTTAGTGCAGTAACAGCTGCAACCAAAATTACATTTTTATTTGCTTTTCATGGCTTATATAAATAGCCATACAAAAAAAACAAAAATAAATGAGTAACATAATAAACATATTTACAACATAACTGATTCTACTAAACAACATTTTACAAAAGGTTAAAATAAATTTACCTGTAATGTATACAAAATAAATTCACCCCATAATGATTGCTTGTATCAAGATTTGTAGCTATAAATGTAGGTGTTCTTTTGTCTGTAAGTGAAAAACCAAACAAATCAGTGCACAGCATATAGGATGTGTCATATATTAGCATCTCTAAAGTACTGATTGATAAAACGTGTCTCTAACACTGACTTAATCCATTTTAAATGTCATAGATGCAAATGTTTGACAATTCACATTAGCAGTGAAAACCAAAAAAAAAAATCCTTAATGGGAAAGTGGGTGAAATCTTACCTCCAAACATAACAGAAAGTCAGTAGTCTGTCTAATGCTATATAAAAGAATGACTGAAGAAAACACATTTTTAAAACGTGGAAGAGGCAAAGCCTCACTGGGAAGAGAAAGAAAACATGTAGTTACACATACTCAAAGTTTACTAATTTACACAATTCTGCATGCAAAGTGAGAGCATTCGTGAGATCATCAAGAGATTTCTTTACATTATCACACATTCATAGAACAGGATGGGTTTAAAAAAATGACATACCAAGTACCATGTGCCATGTGGTTTGAAGCACAGTGTTGTGAAAGGCGCTATATAATATGAATTGAATTGAATACCAAGCCAAAACCATTAAACATCAACTTCAATTTAATGCTGTGTATGTACAATAATGGTTTTATTTCAATATAGCCTTTTAAGTTTAGCTTATGAATTTTTACGTATGCACTAGTACGTACAATTTTAATTGTTTTAAAGACTCTACGATGCCCTTTAGCATAAATCGAGGCAAGGGGTGAATTTACACAATATTTAAAGGCGCATTAACAATGTCAGTTCAAATTTATATCTGTAAGAACCAGCTGTATTTCTTTGCTACAAATACAATATATAATTAATAAATAATATGAAATAATTTCAAGTTAGTCTAACTTAGTTTAAAACTTTACTATAGTTGTTTTCACTGCTAGGGATGAGACATTTACAGAAAGCTTGATGTGTTGTCTCAAAATAGAAGCATGAAAAAAGTTGCAGTTTATGGAAAATTTCTATGCTGAATAGAGGAAGATTTGGCCCTGCCTAGATACCGTAAAAGAATGAAATGGTCCTTTATGGTAAGTAAAACAAAGCTGTCTGCCAGAGTCTGACTAACTCCAGATTATGATCGATGGTTAACAAACCTCCATGCTATCCTGCCTTTGTTGGATAAGCACTTCTCTAACATTAGGGCCTTTTCTTCTCAGAGTCTCCACTGACTCCTCTCATTAGAGGCCCTTAAACAGGATGTGACTGGGGTTAAGTTCAGGAGTCCCTTCTCTGATGTGAGCTTCCCTGCAACAGATGCATCCTGCTGAGACTCCTCCCCGGTCCTGCAGCATCCCGTGTCGGGTGACCCTCCCTCCTTCATTTCCTTTACACAGGGCACTACTTGATCTTCTCCTGTGTTGCTTCAGCTCACGTTGCTCTCAAGAGAAGCGCTCCGTCTCTATCCGTATCCCTCTCCCTCTCCTGACTGATGTCCTTAACAGCATTCCCCTTTTGTCTTTATCCATCTTCATCTCTGGGTTGCTCTTAACTCTTTTTGTTTTCCTGCATAGGCACCCACCCCTCTCAACATTTCAAACGTGATGTGTTTCCCCCGCCCCATTTCGCAGCCCGCCCCCTTCACAACTCCCCTCCCGTTCCACCCCCATTTTCCTTCTCCTCGCACACCGCGCTTTCCTGTTTCAGATCTCTCGGAGGGGTTTGCGGTCAGCCCTCATCATCTGCCCATTAGCACCATCGACGGGGCAGCCTGGGGAGTGATGCCCCATCCCCGAGCGTGTCCGCTCCCCACTCTCCGCCCCTCTCATCATCCTCACCAGCTTCTCCTCAAATGTCACCTGCGAACGTCTGTGCCAGACCGCTCTCCCATTCAGCCACATTTATAATTCAGTGTCATCAATCTAGCCCACAGTCTGCTTGGAGGAAGTCAATATACTGTAGCTCATTCTTTATAATCAGACCTTCAAGTGCCTTGTCTTATTTATTTAACCAAATATGTTTGATTTTGATCGAGGATGTCAGTAGACGATGTATTCCAAGTTTATGTTCTGGAGTGTTTGATTCAAGTATCTTTTGTATATTACATTTTTTTAATTATTATTATTTCTTTGTTGTTGTATCTGAAAGTACAATAACAATGTTAAGGACTAACCAGGAAAAAAAATATATATATTTTTAATATCTACTTGTATTGTATTTCTTTATTTTTATTATTATCATTTTTTTGTCACCTCTAACATAGGAAAAATTTGGAGCGCTCTGTAATGACGCCCTGCCTGCACCAGCTGGACTGACCCTGTTCATGGCTGTATATTGTGTTAAGTGGGATTAAAGGATTTACAAAGGCTTGTGTCCAGTTAGCAGCGTTTTTTTCCATCTGCTTCCATTTTACTATTTATGGTGTGTTTTTTAAATGAGTAAAACTCGACGCGTAACCTCCCTAAGCACGGCGGTGACCCACAGATCATTCTGCTTAATGTTTCCTGTTTGGATTAAGCTACTAAATTTGCATGCAATTGTTTACGAAGGCACTTGTGCCAACACAAACAAGTGAATTTAGGTACAAACACTATTCACATATACACAAATGTAAGTAAAGGGTTAAAATCATAACAATATGTCCTGGAAATAATTAAAAATAACTTACTTTATCCATTTATATTTTTTTGTTATCACAGAGTGTCACATCTCAGTAATCTCAAAAAAAAAAATTATGTATACAACAAATGAAGTGTAAAATGTCATAAAATAAGCACTATATTCCATATGTGTTCGTAAAGCAAAATGAGGTTTTCTAATTAATAAAACCAATATAAAATTCATCTGACCGGACATGTCTCTTCTTGGAATAAAAAACTGCTATAAGCAAAATATTCCTTATAAATACATATGGGCTACCATATATGAAACATTGCAGAATACACTCGGCTGTCTTGGAAAGTCAAATATGTATGTAATAGTCTCACAGAGGAATTAGAGCATGTGTACTCCTGAATGAATTGCCAGTGAATTCAATGGAAGTAGTTTTATTCAGTGTCTCTTCTTGAACTCAGGTAACTGTATTTATCCACTGTCACTTACCCTCCGGTAGTGCTTTACAGTAGCGATTACCTACCCTGAAAAGGTCAGTAATTACATAAAATAACCATCATGTCGAAGGTTTAGAGTCAGTATATGTGAACGCTGTCATTTTTTTCCCTTTTTTTAATCATCATCCTTGACAGTACAAGGTGAATGACCATAAGAATAAGGAGTTAAATTTGTCTAAGGCTTGAGTACAACCTGTGAAATGATTACATAACAACTTGAAGCCAGAAACGTAGTCTCTATCATAACTGTAGCCAGTAAAAGGACCTTGCAAAATCGTGTAGTTTTCACAAAGTTGGGTTTAGGTGCCTTTCAACAGGCACAAATTATGTCTCAAATCTTCATTAACAAACAAGCGAAACAGACTCTGCTGACAAAGCGGAACCACAACAGGCAAACAGAAAGTTAACAGAACTGTTGCCTCAGACACACAAAGTTCTCTTGTTTGATCCTACCGCAAAGGAAAACAATCAGCAACGAACAAACAAGGAGCCAGTGAGCCCACGTTACACTATACACAAACTGAAGCTAACAGTGAACAGGTGAAAGTATGTTAGAGGATAATTGAATAACAAGGCAACACCTGCTGGCGAGGAGGGGTGTCGGCACGGGAATCTCTCTGGTGCCTACAACAGTTCCAAAATTGTGCCACGCAAAACCTCAGGAAATACCGTCGGTCCTGCTGTAGTCGGTTCATCTCACGCAGTGGGAAATTGCTTTGCAATCGCTTAAACTGCAACGTTTACTGTGAGAGCAAAACGGGTTTTAAATGTGGGCCATCAGGTAGTTAGTGCTTTAGAACACAGGGATGTGGCCATTGGACCACAGATTCCCATCCCAGGAGGAACACTTCTGTTGCACCTCAGAGCAAAATATTTAACCTCAATGGCTGCAATAAAATATCCAGCTATATAAATGGGTAAAATTATACAACTCTCTGCTGTGTAAGTCTCTTTGGATAAAAATGTCAACTATCCAATTTAATTTTTTTTTCCCCCTAGCAGTTCATGGTAAAATTCCTTATTTCCTCCATGCAGCGAAAAGGTCATAAAGATAAGGTACAAGGTAAGACGCGGTGCAAGGTGAAGTGTAAGATTGTTTTCAGTACACTGTGAACACCGTTCGTTCAAAATAAAATTGACAAATGCTGATGACAGATACAGGGATGCGTTTGTTTTGCTTGACAATAAGAGAAACTGCATGATGTGTCGCTGAAGTCGAGATCTGAGTCCCCTTCCCAGAAGGCCTTGGAGTCTGCATTGCTCAAGTCAGAGTGCATTACCAGGGCAACGGTTTTGGTTACACGTTGTTATTACGGGTATTGTTTGGGCAGTCCAAAAATAGTAGCAGCTTATCAGAGCTCAGTCTTTTCACTGACTTGTGTAAAGTGGCATTTAAAAATCATTTGGTCAGGCACCAGATGGCCTTCTTGGGATTCTGAAGCACACACAGTCAGACGTTAGCTTGTTATGCCCCACGCATGTCCTAAGCATGTTCCGTCTTTTGGGCGGTAAAGGGCACAGACCCAGTTAAATTAGCACTGTTGCCTGTTTGGGAGAAGCCTCAAACTTTTTCTAGCTGTCATTAGACGAACACACGCACCTTCTTCTGTAACAGGCTGAAAAATATCAGCACCCAGGGCTGCAGGATTTAGCAAACCCAACATGTTGTCAATGACTATTGAACCACAGAAGGATGAATGTTTGAATGATGCTGAATGAAGAGAAATGATTACTCGACAGAAGCCCTGTAAATGTAGACGTCATATATATTTATATGAGTCAAGAGAAGTCCTCTGAACCATTAACAGTTTTGTTTTCTAAAGGTAATCTTACATTTAAATAAAAGTTATAAGCAGAACACTGCAACTGAGGTGTAATGATCTCTGTGTCAATGTATAGAAAAAAACTACTTAAAAATTACATTTTGTTTTATATAACGATCCACAAAGGAAGCGAGTTTCCTAACTGTTAGGCTTGTGGCAGACTTCAATAAGTTGATAATTAAGTTGTGCTTGCTTTGACATTGTCACCATTAGTGTTTATAACATTATAAGCCATACAGATAAATGTTGTCTGCATTTTGCATCTTCATGCATTTGTATGTTATTTATTGTTTGCATTTTTAAACTTTTTTTTTTGTAATAGAATGCCTTTATCGTCACTGCATGTTAACATACAACAAAATTTTGTCTCATTAAAGTGAAAAAACAAAAACTGTACACCATTCACTCTGTATCTATAATACTACATAATTGTGAAGCTTTCAATGTATTTTAATAGCTTTGCTTTTTGAAACAATGAACTGTATAATTTTAGTTGTTTGAATTTGGGCTTATTGATTAATCCTCCCCCCTCACCCCCTCTGCTGACTATTGCCTCCCTGTTCTGGTGTCTTTATCTCGCTGAAATCTCTCAGAGTGGCTGCTTTAGCACACCTTGGAAGGATGTTTTCTGGCTCCACACTCTTCTCCCATAATGCAATGTCCTGCCCTGGCGGTGTCGTAAACACATTGTATGACACCGGCTCTCCTTGCCTCTTTCACAGCAGGTGATATCTCCAAAATTCAGTGCCTGCATTGTCAAAACCCGGCACACTGCTACCTACTTACCCACATGATCTGGACAGACTTTTGCTGACATTTGAATTGATCCACACTGGACATGTTCTCTTTCTATCTGTTTTAACTCACTATCTCTATCTCTCTTTCTTTCTCTCTCTCTGTTTTCTCTCTCTTCTCTCACTCTTTCTGTTTTCTCTCTTTCTCACTGTTTTCTGTCTTTCTCTCTTCTCTCTCTTTGTTTTCTCTCTCACTCTGTTCTCTCGCTCACTATGTTTTCTCTCTCTCCTTTCACTGTTTTCTCTCTCTCTTTTCTCTTGCTCTCTGTCTGTCTGTCTGCCTCTCTCTCTCTCTCTCTCTCTCTTGCCCAGGCATCCTCCTTGTCCACATTTCACAGTATTGAATGCTCGCTTCTTCACTGGCTGTTGCTCTCTGACCAGCAGTTCTCCTCCTTTCTGGGTCATCCTCATCATTTTTAGATGCCCACCAGCTTCTATTCTGATAGTATTCCTACATCTTAAAGTTAGTGTCCTGAGGTTCATTGCTTGGAATGTTCTGAAAATAACTGATTTTAATTCTTATCTTCATGTTTGCAGTATATTACATGGTGTGACCTACAGATTTATATATTGTATCCATAAATTATGTAAATCACAAAATAAATGACACATATTTATTTTTTTTAACAAAGTCAATTTTACCCATATTAACACTAAAACAACTATATTCAGCATATATGTACTGCACTAAAACTACAACATGATTTAACCCATGGCAATGAACATTATTAGTCTGCCTTTTTGTATCTAAAATAAATTTCCAGTAACACTAAGTGAAATGCAATTCCAATGTCTTTAATATTGACATCATATGAGAAATCCAGCTGAAACCATTTATCCCTCCCTAGTCTACGATTCTAGCCTCTGGATTTAAGATATAGGAGGAAAGGATCAGGCCTGCAGTTCACCCTGGGGTCATGTGGGCAGAAAAAAAAAACAGCAGAGCTTGTTGGATAAACGGCAGGTGTGAGGTGGTCAGTACCGACGGCTGGGCAGCAGCGGAGGTGGGGGGGTTTAAATACCGCAGTGAGCTCAGGGAATAGCAAACAAACGGAGGGAGGAAGGTGTCAGCAAGTGTGTGTGCACATGCAGCCGGGGGGGGCAGGTTTACAACCACACAGGCTCAAATAAGCCTTGCTAGGGCATTGAACCAATATGGTTCTATATATATGACCAGGAATAATGTACAATATGGACAGCAATGACTGCAGCTTCTGTGCTTTTTAAAAAATCTAATTCCTTCGCATTGTCCACATTCCTCTTCCTTCTTTATTGTTCTTTCCCTCCAGCTATGGTCAGCTGCCGCAATTACTTGATTCCAGAACCGATCACTGAGACGTTCGGACCGTAACGTCTCCCCCCACCCTCCTTTTTTCATCTAATGGACTCATTATTTTGGTAAATGTCTCTCCTTCGCGTGCGATGCCGTGACAGCCCCGGACCTTCGGGTGAGCAGTCGACGCCAGGATGTAGCCCTGGGGAAAACCCACACTTGCCACAAGAGCCGAGTGTGGGCGAAGGAAATGTTATTCAGTTTGGGGGCACTTTGAAATGTCTGAGAGGGGAAAAAATAAGGCATGCTCAGCCATTAGTTAGGTGGCCCCTTCAGGAGTGCAATAAGAGCCGTCAGTGGGAGAAGAGGAGATGGGGGGGGAGGCTGGGTGCTTTAAATCATTCTGTTATTAAACTGTGACACAGTCAAGTGTGTTTACACTGTCTCATTTACTGGGCATTAATGACGAGGGGGATCACAAGTTGTTTGTATTAGTGTCCTATAACCTGGAGCACAATGTACTGAAGGGTATGACTCTGTCTGTCTGTGGAAACTGAGATAAATTCATGATGATTTGCGTACGTTCTTCTGGAATGTTTTAATTTTTGCTTCGTTTCACGACATGTCTAAGCTCAGCATTACAGTTGAAAATCAAAACGTATGTCAAGCACTCAACATTAGCAATCTTTAAAGCATAATAGCAACAAAAATGCTACTTCTGTTACAGGGCCGCACACTGAACACTGCTTTATCAGCCAGCTCATCCTTAGTGACTCTATACTTAGCACTGTGCTCAGACTGGACACGATGATGATGTTGTGCTGAGGGTATGAACAGTTTGGAAGCATCGGGGAGAGCACAGACCCACCAAAGAAGGCTTCTAGTTCGACCAAGGAATTCTGTCATTACTAAAATCTAATTCTAGAACTGTCAGCTTCTATTATGTGTAGAGCCCTCACAATCCGACGGGTATTGATTCAACATGTAATCTACAAACAAATTTATTACTCGAGGCTTCCGGACCGGGAGAAACGCTGGATGGAAGGCAAGGCTGTGGTAATAAACGAGCACTTGGTTCTGCAGAGGACCAAAGAACTTCTCTCCTACCTGAAGACAATAGTTTTTTTCTATTCTTCCTTTTAATTAACTGGTGCTAATGGGGACCTTTACTATGATTCATCTGTGACACGGTGTAACTAAAGACACTCGTGCAGATGCATGGGAGATAAGCAATGTTGTGCCCTGTTTTAAAAACACAGCATTATAATGAAGAATGGTCTGCAGAGAAGGACTTTTTGAACTTCAGAGGCCCCTCTAAGGATTTCCTAATCAAAGGTTATATGATTTTGCCTGGTAGCCCCAAATTCCAAAAAACAGTAGGAGGTAGGCCATCCAAGGGATGCGCATTCTCAACCAAAATGATTAAAGTGCACATTTATCAGTTCTGTCAGTCCGTGTGGTATCAGCAAAATGAGAACAAAGAGATGTGAGGAGCACAGAACAAAGTGTATGTAGCTGCATGTCTATCAGCACAATGGGACGGCCTCCTGGAGTCATCCATGACAAAGGTAAAACTGCTGTGGCGACTCCTTTAATGTACTGGCGTGCAATTCTAAAATGGTCTCCGCTTCTGTACAACATGTGGAAAAACAAGAGTAAGAGAAGCATCCTGCCATAATGACCGCACTGCCAACAGGGTCTCCCTGAATGTCGTGAAGTGCATCAGTGCCATCTAGTGTTCCAGTGGATCGCTGGATCCGCGCCTCTGTCTCATCACGTGCACGTTAACGACGTGTGAGCACCAGAAAATTAGAGCAATGTAAATTTTACTGGCAGGAATTTTTCAGACGTAACTATTGTTTCAGTCCGTGTGATGCTGTTGGAAACCAGTGCTTAAGAGAGCCTAATGCCCTTATTACTGTGTCAGCTGAGTAATGTTAGAGTAACCACTAGCACGTTATTGCATGGGCTAACATGAACCCTTGACCTCTCTGTTATAAAAACGGGCTCCCATTGGTGTGTTTTGTTACCTACTAGGACAGAGTCAGCAGCAGTGTGGATATAAGCTGATAATCGTTGTGAGAACCTGCATCTGCCCCAGCAGTGACAGCCCAGGTGGCACTAACACCTGTGAGGATGAAGCACCCCACCCACCCCAGCTCTGCTTGCTCACCCTGCCAGTGAATTGGCAAAGTGAGAAAATGTCAAATGTGATGTGTGAACAGTAATGAGGGCAGTGCTCCAGAAGCGACAAAGGACACATTCAACTGAAGCTGTATAATTAAATATGGTATAAATTTTATTCTTTATTCTTATATAGAATATACAGTATATTCTTTATTCTTCATAGTTATATATCCATCCATCCATTCTCTGTACCGCTTGTCCAGTGCAGGGTCGCAGGAAGCCTGGAGCCCATCCCAGAAGGCACAGGGCGCAAGGCGCAGGGCAGGGGACACCCAGGGCGGGGCACCAACCCAGTACAAGGCTATATATATACAGTATATATACACTGTATTTTATTTACTTTATACTTCACACTTATATGTATAGAATACACAGTGTATACTTGAAATACTTTACACTTTACAACATACGGAGTATATATACTTTATACTTATATATAGAGTATACAGTAGATACAACCTCTACTCATTAAGCAACTGAGTTACCAAGTCATTAAGCAAAATGGCTGTTAAGTAAAAATCATGGTTGCCTATAGGATTGTGCTAACATCTTTATTTCAGGCTTCCAATCTTAGTTTTTTAATGATTTATCTTTCATGAAGTAGACTTTTTTAGTAACATTGTGTGCATTATACTTCAAAGTTCTCTCCAATTGTAACAAAATTCAGACATGAATGTGTGTTGGATGGAAAATTATTTCGTCATTATCAAATGGACTTCTATATGGTTGCTAAGCAGAATATTTGCTAAATGAGGAGCAGTTGTACATGCTTTATACTTACATATATAGCAAACAGTATAAACTTACTGTAAATATCACACTTACTATAATACAGGAGGTGTATGTCTGTAAATGATCTGCAAAGGCTTGCTGCTACGTTGTCCTCGGATGATCCATGCATCTTAAGATTTATAAAAGTAAGGTTTACAGTCGGAGGTGCCTTGGCTGTTGTTTGCCCATTAAGGATAATTACAGGTTTAATTTGGATAAACCGAGAATGCGGCAGGAATAGTAAGAAGCCACGTGTCTGCTGTTCCTCCAACACTCCACCAGAGCTCTGCCAGCAGATTTGCTCTTTGCTACACAGAGCGTCGGTGTCTCTGAGGCCAAGCGAGTGAAGCCCTTCCATCACTACGAGGTCAGACGGGTAAAGCAGTGAGACAGCTCCGCACGTTTCACCCCCTCCCTTTGTTTTGTTCTCCATGCCCTTCAACGGCAGCTCCAATGTCACAAACAGGTGAAAGAGTCAGGAGGACGATCCGTGTGTGCGGGACCCGTCCCGGTCGGGGCTGCGTGACGCCCACTGTTCGACGAAAAAAAGACAGAGTGCCAGAATGGGCCTGGGATGCAGACAGAACGGTTACCGGTGAGCAGCGCAACACCCGTCACCCCCCCCACCCTACCTCCTCTCGCTACTGGAGGACAACGACTAAGGAGAAACAGTGGGTCACTGTCGATGGAAGTTTCCTGAATACAAAAGACAGACCATGTGCCTTCCTCTGCATTTTAAATACTCCTGTCTGTTTTATATGCACAGTGCATAATGGCCGCAAGAACATTGCATTTTAATTTATTCATCCATACAAGACGACCATTCCGTCGGTCATTTGGTTTCTGCGACAACCCGATATAATATGTCCTTCACTTGCCAGGACACCGAAAAGGTTACGCCCGCATTAAAATAAATACAAGTAATCATTTTCACGATGCTAGCAAAGTCATATTTCAATTGTCATTTAGTGTCATTGCCATCCATTTTTCATGGTAACTTTTTATGTTTGATAGGGTACAAGTTCCCTTTGTCCTCAAGCAATTTATTCCCACCCCGCTGTTGTTTGATGTTTTACCTTCTTGTATGTAGGAGAGTTTTGGCAGCCGTGCATCTCGCGCGAACATTAAAACACAATTATCAGAACTCACAGGTGTTGTCACCCCAGCAACAACGCAGGTGACAAATTGGATCCTGAATAAAATGGCACAATAAGTGCAAGACCTCAAATGATGAGACAGCTGTAATTTCAAAAAGTGCATGACCTCAGTTCAGTGGTTTTGGTCTAAAATAAATATATATTGTGCTTGCCTTGTTCACGCTCCTTCTCAACATAATTGCATTTGACAAGGTCCCTTATTTGCTGAGTTACAGGTCCTAAACCATCAGAAACCACGCTTTGTTGCTGTTTTCAAGTGCGCACTTGAGGAAGTGCAGGAGCAGCCGGGCTGAGTTCCTCACAGCTGCTCGCTCCTTTCCTGTGCATGTGGAGCCGGTGAAGCGAGCTGTCCCACATACGGCGCGATGTCATTGATTCTGCCATCACGCGGACGCGGCCATTAGCTCTGTCCCCCGCTGGCTCTGCCATCGTGAAGCATTATTGCGCTTCAAAAGAGGAGCCGCGTCACATCTGTGACCAGAGTCTTTTATTTCCACACCTGCAAACAGCCCTGGACTTTCCTTCATGTCCACCATACACTATTTATCCCACCCCATTTTGTTGCATATAGAACCAGGTTGCGTTAGGGGCTGTAGAACACAGCAAGAGTATTTCAGGCAAAGAAAGCCCTTTCACAGAAGGAATGAGGCACTCCTGAGTCTTTACAACAGCGCCCAGCTACATTGTTACCGTGGTGTTTGCGAATTTATGCCCCCACTTCCAGCCTACACACGGTTAGTTCTAATACACTCATCGTCTTGGACTTGTTAAGTACCCTGGGTTGAGGAACATTCCAGAATTGTCTCTTGTGTGCTGTATATGCACCTCAGAACACCAGGAGGAGTAACACAAAAAAAACAAGCTGACAAGACTTAAAATAGTTCAGAACACACATTTTTTATGGTGGCCTTTTCCACCAACATTTTTTTAGTAAATACGTTTTTTTAATATGCACAGTACATGTGACGCAGTGGATACACCATGTTTCCTCTGTATCATTTTCATTTCTAAGTGGTCTTTTTAATGTCTTTCTCCGCCCAGAATGAGACAATGGAGTTATACGATCCAGTCCATCAAAGACCATCACAGAGGCGGAATTCAGAAGTAATTTTCCTTCAGGATACTACAAAAACTTTCCACATCCACTAAATTTTTTTTCCTTTCACTCCCTCTGCAGTCATTAAACAGCAACATATTCTGCCTCTCCCCTCTCCCGGTTTATTATCAGCGGCAAGACCATGACTCCAGATGAAAATTAGTACAAATGAATTTCCTGCTTGTTATTACCATCCGTGCTGATATTAGTAACATTACCCCAGAGGTGTTCTTCTAATTATCTTCTGCAAAGTGACACTTCCTACAAGACTCTCCTGGATTAAAGAACCAACCTTTGATCCGCATTTTAATTTCCCAAGGAAGGAGCTTTTTTTTAACTATTTTTAATAAATGGGGAAATTACTTAGATGCGGTGGTGATTAGCTTTTACAAAACATTGACACATAGGGAAACTTGATAAAAAAAAATGGCCAGAGAGAGCAAGCAAGATCTCGGTTTACTGGCAGAGACCTGAAATGTCATCTGCCCTGCATGTTATTACTCCCACACTCTTGCTGAGCAATTCTGAGCACTTCCTTACTCAAACTCCGAGAGCAGTCAAGGCAGAGAAAGGCCGCGGTGAGACAAGAGCCATAGTATTGATCTGGATTGAAATGTGAATGGCTTAGCGCGGTATTTTTATTTCTAGGACCTCTCAATGGATGCTCCGATGTCTGCTCATGCTATTGACCAATCTTTCTGTTTTCATCTGTAATTGAAAATGAATTGACTGAGTACAATAAAGGTACCAACCACATAATTTTCATTAAAACATTCATATTCATAGTTATCCTGTTGTGTTCATAATATGATAAGAAAGGACTGTGATTACCTGGAAAATAAGAACTTACAAGATCAACAAGTATTGCTTAGCCACAATATAATTATTTCTTACATAGAATGGGTTCCTTTAATTGTCTAAAAATATCAATCGTTTTAACAATGGTTTTTTTGTTTTCTCTGTATGATAAAACAGGGACTGGAAACAATAAAAGTTAGCTACTACTACATTGCTCTCATTTCAACCAAAGAGCCGTGATGCTGTACGTTTACACTGAGAGGCTTTAACCTTTCAAATAGGACTGCTCCAGTTAGAGTGGAACCTAAGGTCAGCCTGTATTGTTACCTGGAAGATGCACAGAGGCTGAGCTCCATTTGGCCTCTCACTTCCCCTGAACTACTCAGAATTTCCATCTGCTGTATGCAATCTCACCCTGGACTGGAGTGCTGGTCCTGTTCACACTGAAGGCAAGACTACGATCAGACACATTAATCTCACACTTGGATGTGTACGCATCAGACTAGTGGGCATCATTTTAACACGTTGTACCAAGTGAATTTGAAGCATGCAGGGCACTTTCAGGAAAACCAACACACAAAGTTCAGCAGTAAACTTCAATGACAGTCAGCGCTGTTATCAAATATTGATCGCCTGCCAAAGTGGCATCACGACACAACATTTTCACGCATTGCGAATAAACAGACAATCAATTTACAGGAACCGTATTACAGTCCTGCTGATGAAACTGTCACTCAACACAAGTGCAAGATTTTACGTAAATATACAGTGCTGAAATTGTTTTCGCCAGCAGGTTTAACTAGATCTTTAAACCCGAAAGTAATCAATGATAAGAACCAAACCATTCACTTCAGGACAGACAAGTAGCCTGTCTTTCAGATAGGCAAATAACCGTTTGGAGACGAAACCGCTATTGTGGTTGGAAGAAGGGTGGTAGCTTCGGTACTTCAGGAACAGGGAGCACAATGAAAAGTTTCTGTCAAGCACATAAAATAGCAGAAATACTGCACAAAACAGTGTCGGGTACATTAACATTGCCATGCAAATTGGCAGACTTAAAAAGTCCGCAATATATTAACGCTACTGTACTGTACATTGGCACACAGTAGATTGCATGATTTCTGCCTTTATACTCTACAAAGCCACGTAAAAATATAAGCTATTCACAAAACGAATCAAAGTTCCCACTATTTAATTATTAAAAATGTATTAAGTCCTAGAGTTGCTGGTATGCTTTTATACTTTTGTTTAATTCATTGCAGCTTTTTGAAAAAATGGGCTCTTTCTGTGGTTAGATTCACATGAAAACGCAGTTCCGATGCGTTCGCCTAACAAGGTGTTGAATTAACACAACGACATGTGCATGATTAAAGTCAAATGACCACCGTGCACAGAGGGCAGCCTTGAACGGCTGACATTTCGGGGGGAGGTAGGAACGAGTAAAGGTGAGAAGGAGCGCTTAACAATGCAGGGTGAAGAGTAAAAATCAGAGAAACTACAAGGAGCAAATGCTACAGTGAGAAACTAAACAACAAATTAGCAAAACACAAAAAGCACTCATTTTAAATTACACACTTGACTTCCTTCTGTTGTGCCTGAATGTACTTGACAATCAGTAAATTCTCATTCTGGAGAGCAGCCGGTGTTTTTTTTTTTTTCATCAAATGTTTTCGGAATTATTTTTGATTATAAACTGTTGTCTAAAATAAATTAGAACACAGTTCTCCTCTTTCAGATCACGCGTTCCACATTTTTCATTTTCTATTGAAAGACATTGAAAATCTTAATTGTTAGTATTCAAAGTAAGCTCCTCTGAAAGCTGACTACCCATAAGGCAGGATGCTTATTTTACATTTGTTTTTCCTCATACCCATTAACACAGCCATTCCTTTCTATGTGTTTGTACCTCAATACATAGCTCTGCGTATAGCTTTGCATTATAGTACATACGCTGCCTGCTTGCGGGCCAGTGAAGCCGCAGTTTAGCTAATAGCACTGCTCTGCACTGAGTCCCAGTGGGGTCACATCTCAGTAACAAGAGAGGGAGTAAATAGGCCAGCTGTTAAACTAAGAGGAAGAGAAGGGAATGGTCAACCTGCCAGTGAATACAGCAGTTCTACGTTCAGCACTGAGCACTGATAGAGCCAACCAATGGAGTTATATATCATTTGGGTGATGACCAATGGTATTTCCACTCTACTGTACAATTATAGAGCAACATGATTGCCACATTAAACCATCATTCCAACCCTGTACAGCTAAATGGTTCACAGTTCAAAGTAATACAATAAAATGTACTAAGCCCTTGGTACCAGATTTCTAGTTTGATTGGCAGCTGTATGTTTGTGTAATAATTTATGATTGGCTGACGCTGCAAGAAAATTAACATATCTGTAAATGATGCACATGAGTTTGAATAACCAGATCATCACCTTAACTGTGTTTCCATAAGTCTTTGACCGAGCAGCAAAAAACAGACAAATAACTAATGGTCAGACAGAGGAAAGAGCACAAGTCTCCAGGAAATTACCTTCACAGAATGTCAACATAACACCACCATTAAAGGAGCTGAGGCATTTTGGGACAGACCAGTGCGGAGGAAGGAGCAATCAATAGAAAGTTTATAATGGAGAAGGCACCCAGTGATTCACCTCACCGTTCACCAAACTCCTGCCCCGTCTGCTAATGATCTTGCAGTCAAAACAGGAGCCGAGTCGCATCATAAGAGAAAACACACTCCTGTGGGGGTGCTAACTGCCATGGGGGGTACAGTCACTGCAAGGAAACATACTGTAAACTGTGTGCTCCCAGTCACTACAGTGGCAGTGCATTACAAACACTCAACACTAATACTTATCTGTGATATGCATCTGAAACTGGTTTAACTTTTAAATGTAACAATTTACAGACAACCTTTAAACATGTCCTAGAAACAATAAGTGTATTAATTCCACTTCAATGCCTTTGTGTAGCTTGTTCGTAACTTGAACAGTGCCTGTTTGGATGAAGTGACAGGAATCAGCTCTTGTACCTTTTAGCTTGAATGGATGGCAGGAGCGCGTGGGCGGGCGGGGGAAGTGCCGTCTGTCTCGTGCAGGGGGCGTCTCAACACATTCCAGCTACTAATCAGTCACACCCAGTCCTGGCTTGCTTTTCAATGTCTTTGGTAGAAATTTACAGGTTTTCAGGTTTGTGAGGAACTCAGTTCCTCCATTTCAGTTCAGATATGAAATGTTTATATATAGCTTTAAATTTATTTTATATTTAAACAGATAAACTGCAGGTCAAATCATGAAAAAGTAGCATGAAATTGACAATGTTCTAAGTTCTGCTCTATTTCTGATGGCAAAACACATGCAATAAACAAATTTGTCAGTAGAGGGCAGTAAGTGTTAATTAAAATAAGATTAAACAAATCAATGGTTTAAATATTTATATTTATTAAATTATACATGTATCTCAAAATGCAGAATATGATAATGATAACTGAGTATTTTGGCATTTAGCGACACTTCAGTAAAAAGTGTACTAGTAAGTTTGACAGAGAGTGGGGACATTATTTTTTAGTGGAATGATCTATGGTTCTTTACAAAAACCAAATTTCAATTAGTCAACATAACAGTAAAGATCCTCTAACAGGCTGCCTTGCCAGAAATTCTCTGCAAGGGTAAAAGACATTGACATTTTGGGAAACTGTCCAAATATCAATGGAATTTTGGGTCACACTGACAACAGTACGTGAGAATACACTGCCTCGTGTGATCCCAGCAGAGTTGCACGTGATTTCTGTGGTGGCACAGAGTTTTCTTCTGCATAAGCTGCAGAAACACACGGATGTGAGGATCCAACAGCCGATATGTTTGCATCACCATGTCCGTGCTATAATTAACACGGCTCAGTAAGCTACAAGAAATCAAACTGTTATCCCTGGCTATGACACTGTAAAACAAAAAATTCCCATTTGTACATTACAGATATACTGTCAGTACTGTCAGACCACTGCATGTTTGTTAATTGTACATACCATAGCAATAATCCATTTTCATGCTCCAGTGATACCTCTTGGTTATTAACATTCAGAGCAAATTACAGCAGAAAAATATATCAGCCATTGGAGAAAATGGCCCATCTCATTTTCTTGTTCTTAGTGCTGTGTGAGATTTTCACATTTCTTTACTATCTATGAATTTCATTTGTGTTTGATTGAGCTGCTAGCGGGTGGAACCCGACTGAAACTGACTTGACTTGGTTTCTTCTACTGTACTAAGATCCACGTACTATGACAACAGTAGCTGCTAAATGAAATACAAGTAACCGTTCTGAGCCCTGATTCCGTAGCCCGCAAAAAAGCTGACTGACATGTTACATTGCCCTAATGATCTGTAGCAACAGGAAACTAGTGTGACATTAACAGGGCCTCCTGACTGTTATAAAAGATGAGGTGCTCCGCCCTGCTAGTAATTCTCAGCATGTCTGCCCTTAGGTGTGACCTTGAGATGCGGGGGTCAGATGAATGCATGTGGAATATCAGACTGTGAGCTTTGGGCAGACCTGTCCATCTGTTCCGGACAATTGAAATGCCAGTCTGCTGCTGACCTTCAGGGCCACGACTCGGACGCAGCCAGGGTCTCCGGGCACCAGCGGCGCTCGTCAGAGCGGCAGGTGGCCTGGGCCTTTCGAGGCGAATCCAAGGGCTGTCCTTGAACCTCCCTCCCCACGCCACGTCAGACCACAGCTTTTCAGACGCGTCAGTTGCCGCTGGCAACAAGTGAGCCTGTCAGAGTGATGCATGGTGGGTCCAGACTACAGCGGTCCGTCTGATGACGGGTCATTAGACCACTCCAGCTTCTCCTTTGGCCTTCCTGCTGCACACTGATAAACTCACATTACTGTGGTTCATTTACCACCGAGGAGCAGAGACAGCGTGTGGCCTCGCTATCCCTTAACCACCTCATCAGGAACACGGGGAAATTAGGACTTGTAAGGTGAAGGTACAAGGACTAGGGTGGACCCTATGTGCTCCACTCTGTACTGCGCAGCAAAACCGGCAGTGCTTGTTTAACACTGGGAGTGTTACTTTATACTGAGAGTAGATCCAAATTAACACTCTCAGTGTTAATTTAATACTGCCAATTTTGTTGTGTGCTAAATTAGGCCCATACTCAACGCCATTTCTTCTTGGTTCAGAAACTTTACCTTATCGCTTTAAGTTTTTGTATGTTGTTTCAATTATGTTTTAAAATGTTTTGATGCATATATATTTATATAAGGTTGCAGGCTTTGAAACCTAAAGAGAGGATCTAGGCATGTTATTATGGGCATTCAAGTAGTTAAACTTCAGTGGATGACAGTGGAAAACAACGCCAGTAAACGGCCCTCCGTAACTCAATTTATTAGCATCAATAAAGGGTGATTTTCATAATGGTAAATATGAACGTGTGTTTTGGTGAATCTAATGCTGAAGAATGGAGAAGTGGGTCTTTGGAATTGGTTCATTACGAATAATATATTGGTATCCTTTTTTAATATTTTTTCTTTCCATGCGCTTTCGCACACATTTTTATTTTCTAAACTTGGGAACCGATCTGGCTCCTGTTGTAAATCTCATCACCTTGAAGACGCCCCCGAGCTTCTCACCATTACTGGGATATGAGAAACGCAGAAGACTTCACTGTGGAAGAAGTGAGATACTGCTGCTGCTTGGCATGCAGGACGCCTGCCGTTTGCTAATGGTGTCTGCCTTGTAACGGCGTGTGAGGCAGAAACCGGGGCTCTATACCGCTCTTGTAATTAGCATTTTGGGGATGTTCACGTTATGCCTACAGTAAGCTTATTTTCCAGTGCTGAGCGATTCTCGTTTTAACTGAGTCATTGTTGAAGAACTTTTGCATTACTTTGGGTTGCGAAAAAAAATAAAAATAAAATGGGAAAATCTTTTCACTGTGAACAAAAAAAAAAATTTGTAATAATGAGTTCTAACTGGTACAATAATTATTAGCAGTGTAACATTGAGGGTGACAGAGGGGGAGAGGCAAGGTCTAATGTGCAAATAGGGAGGTTTATTCAGGGTCCAAACAGGGTAACACTAGGCAAAAACTACAACGGTACAGGCTCTAAGGCCACAATAACAACAACCAGCAAAGCACTGACATAGAAGGGGAGTATATATAGGAGGTACAAAGGAAACAAGGCACAAGTGGGGACTACTGATATAATTAACTGGACAATTAGTACAAGGGAATTGGAGAAACTGGGGCAACTAGTGGATACAGATGGAATTGACAGGGACATATCGTGACAAGTGGTATAATATTGAGTTGTAAAATTGAACCTGGTTAGTGATTTAAGGTCGATCAGATATGATGACGGTTTTTCATATACCGTACATTATGTCACATGTCCTGTTTTCTATGCGATTTATGTGTCTGTCCACCAAATGATGTCATCCAATGAGATTCTACAAAACCCGTCCCAATGCATTTCTTTATTGTACAGCAGCAAATGAGAAAAAATATGAAACAAAGCACACTGATAATAGTTTGTATTTGTTTTTAGGACTCATAAAATTTTCGTTGTGCATTGCCAGAACTTCATCTCTGCTTGCAGTGTAAGCCATATGTAAATTTAGCTTGACATTGTTTCTGACTTCATGACCGCTGGAACATGGCCCATTGACTCCGTGCAGCAAAAGCCAAACTATGTATGCTCCTGAGGACATGACCCAGAATGTATATACATGGACTTTTCTGGAGAGTCAGTCAGTCAGTTGTCTTCCATACTGCTTCATCCTGTTAAGAGGAAGCCTGGAACTCATCCCAGAACACATAGGGCACAGGGCAGGGGGCACCCAGGGTGGGGCGCCAACCCACCGGAGGGCACATACACTGTGGGTAATTTAGAGACACCAGTCAACCTAACCTGCAAGTCTTCGGACTGTGGGAGGAAACTGGAGAACCTAGAGAAAACCCACCAAGCATAGGGAGAACATTCAAACACCACGCCCACATATATATATAATTATAATGTCAACAAAAAAAGTTGCATATACATGACAATGTATGTTTTAAATGAGGTTTCTTATTCAAAACGAAAATCTACAATCTGTTTTTCCTGCTGCACATTAAAGATGCAACAGATAATGAACTGTGCATTTCTGCATAAAATTCCTCACGATCGAGCTGTTGTTGACGAAGTACTGCACTGAACAAGATTTATTAAGTGCTTACAGCAGTACGATATTGACAGAAGACAGAAATACGTTAATACAAAAAATTTTAAGTCACGAGCATAAATCTACCGTTAGCACACGTTTGTAAAACGGATACGTTTATGCGTCACATAACTTCCAATAATTCAAATGCCCTCTTTCCCTGTTTGGCTGTAAATTCATATGACAACTATGATGAAGATGAGACAGTGTAGCACATTATCTGTCTGCATGCTAGCCAAAAGAGGGCGCTGCACACCCAAATATTATTCAATTAATGGGGAACAAATATACATGAACCGAACTTAACTTTTTATTATTTTATGTGCGGTGCAAACATCCGTCAGTATTTCATCTATTTTGTGAACACAATCTCAGACCTCTTAGCCTTGTTACCTATTCCCCGCTTGCTCATTAATTAGCAAGATTTTAAAGAGCATGTTAGGTTGCGTCTTGTTATGTCAAAAATCGACGAATTGAGTTTTGTTTAGGTCGATATTATTTTGTAAATATATTGTACATAAATAGCCGTACATTTTTTTAGGGCATGACAGACTGTATATGCCATAGCTGTGATATTTTTCATCATTCTACGTTGTGTGTTTTACGGGATTTTATTTTGGCAAATTAAACTTTTTGTTCACTTACTACGAGGCCATGAAAAACGAATGTAAACTTAACATTTGGATGTTGTTAGACATTGCTCAGTTCAACTGAGTGTGTTGCTGTTATTTAAAATGAACTTTATATGGATTTCAGGAGGTAGTAGTAGGCCTCCGTCGGTCAGTGCTGACCGTGGGTGATGTATCCTTGTCCTAGTCGGGCTTGTCTGTTTGACTATAACAGTGTCGTTTGTGGTTGAAGAGCCCAGTTCGGGAGAGACAGATTTTACCACAGAGCTCACATCTGTGAGGGGACACTGGTCTGTCCAGGTTGCAGCGCTCCTTCCTGCGTGGCCGCTTCTCTGCCGCTGTGCATATCAGCTTTTCTCATCCTGTCCTCAGGTGTTGTATCAGGGTGCTCCTCCACCTTGAGCGGTCAGCTGCAAGATCCTCCCAGGACCCAGGGTCAGTTTCAAGAAGGAACAGTGATAATTTTGGATGTCTGTTCTTATGTTATACTTACCTTATACCAGACTCAGTGTAGTTAATAAACACAAAAAAGTTGCGCTTCCCATTGCTTTAAAGCAGGTGTGTATGTGTTTGTGCGTTCATGCGTGCGTGCATGTGCACAGATACACGCCTGTGTTTTGTCTTTTCACTTTATCAAATAATCCTTTCCCTCAAATTTTTATTTCTATTTACAATAACTATTATATAGCACATTTTCTATTTTAAGACATGCAATTTTTCTTTGTCCATGAAAATATCCATCCATTCATTATCCAACTGCTTATCCTGTGCAGGTCGTGGGTTGTTAATGAAAATAATAAAAAATAATACAATTTTTGACATTTTTTGTTCAAAGCTGAATTTTTAACTAATCACATACAAGAACTTTTTGTACACTTTGTATAAATTCCAAGTAATAGAAGCACTGACTATTTAACTAAAAGTGAATAACTGTACAGTCTGACAAAGATAAGGTCAGTTAAAATACTTTAGTAATGACTAGATTCTACATTTTAATAATACAGTAATAAATGGTAGTGGATAAGTACCTATTAGACGCCCTTCAGCTCTCAAAGGGTAAACGTATGGGCAGTTTAAGATGCTCCAGTCAATTGGTTCTGCCTTTTAAGTAATTTGCATACAGGGTGTGGCTAAAGCTTCCAAGATGTGAATGATTGCACCAGTATACATGCAGCAAGCAAAGGGATTCAGAGCAAGTCTTGCCTGATACCCAAAAGCAAAATGAATTTGCAGTTGTAGGGTAAATGTGCAGACATGTCCAGCCCAGATCAACTCAGTACATATGGAAAATTATGGGTAAGTGACTGTATGGGTGGAAAATCCTGCTAGGGTTAAATGTAATGTCACAGTTTGTTATATTACTTTTTTATGTATTTGCCTTCAGAAAATGACTTTACACCATGTCTGTACAGTGCAGGTGACACTGTTATCAAGACAGCATGACAGTTTTGCATGAGTACATATTGTAACGTTGTTAAATTTACATATTAAAAGTGTCTGTCATAGAGGGAAAATGTATCAGCTGTTTTTTTTTTTTGACTGAACAAAGCAATTTTATATTGCAGGTTTTGAAAAAGTGTAACCTGAAATGATACCTACTTGCCTATACATTTAAAGTTATTAGTGTTATTGTGTATTTGGGGCATCTGGCATACATGCTGGTGCTGCTCAGCAGTCTGCCAGTGCATTTCTGTGCATATTATGTATTTTAGGCACTGTGCATTCTCCCTTTATTATGTATTTTAGGCACTGTGCATTCTCCCTTTATTATGTATTTTAGGTACTGTGCATTCTCCCTTTATTATGTATTTTAGGTACTGTGCATTCTCCTGCAATTCATCGGACCTTTCTCCTGTTTTTCAAGTTTTGGCCAAGCAAAACAAGTTGTCTATAAGATAAAAGAAGGGTTGCCCAAGGGAACATTAATAGGCACGATCAGTGCTGAGCTGAAGTTAAATCTCTCTGTTCATCCTCCTTTTATATTCAACTTGGCACTGAAGAAGATCAGCGAGCAGTACGTGACTCTGAATAGCACGACCGGCGAGCTGTACACATCTGCTAATGAAATAGACAGGGAAGCGCTCTGTGTGGAAAACACCTGGGCCCAGGGCTGTTACCTGTCCGTGGATGTTTTTGTTTTGCCCCAGCAGTACTTTCAGCTGGTGAAAGTTAGAATCATTGTGGAGGACGTCAATGACAACAGGCCCCGTTTCCCAACCGATGAGATCCAACTTTTCGTTCCAGAGAATGCACAGGTGAACTCCAGGTTTACGGTGGAGCATTCGGCATCTGACCCTGACATGGGGGTCCACGGAGTGCAGACCTACTGGCTGGTCAACGACTACGGGGTCTTCACTCTGGACGTGGAGGAAAATGAGAGTCGGGAACTGACGCCGTTCTTGATCGTAACAGGCACGCTTGACAGAGAAACAAAGAGCGAGTACGTGACAAACATCATTGCGGAGGACGGAGGGAACCCACCACTTTTGGGAACGGCCATCCTGAAAATTTTCATAACGGACGTGAACGACCATTGTCCACAGTTTGCAGAACCTCATGTCAACATCACAATATATGGCAATGCCTCCAGAGGTTCCCACGTGGTACGAGTACATGCCTTTGACCTTGACCAAGGTCCCAATGCCCAAATAACATACGTTTATAGTGAAAGAGTGCCCAGAGATGTAAGGAACATCTTTCGTTTGGATAAAACTACTGGACTCATTAAACTGCAGGGAAAAATAGACACAAAGTTGGGTAAATTCCAGAAACTCACGATCCTTGCCAATGGACCAGGGTGCATACCTGCTGTTGCCACAGTTGCCTTACACATTGTCAGAGTCATCTCATGGCCGCCCTCTATTGTACCGCGATACATTGCAGCAGAGAGAAATGGAATAGTGTCAGTAAAGGAGACTGAGCCCCCGTTTACCCCAATAGCATTTTTCACTTTAAAAAATACAAATCAAACTGAAAAAGTAGAGTGTCACTTAGAAGCTGATGGCCCCTTTCGACTGTCCCCTTACAAGCTCTTTAGAAATGAATACCTGCTGGAAACGACAGACTGCTTGGACTATGAGCAAAAGCGAGAGTACAGACTTACTATTGTGGCTATGAACTCAGATGGCCTCATCATAAAATCATTCCTTAAACTGCAAGTGATCGATGAGAATGACAATGCGCCAGTATTTAAGCAACCTCTAGTAGAGCTGTTTGTGGAGGAAAACAATCCCCCACATGCATTTCTCACCCAACTGCATGCCACAGACGAAGATAGCGAAGACAGAGGAGAGGTGGCTTATCTCCTGGGGATTGATGCTCCGTCTATTTTCTTGCTTGATAATGTGACCGGCATCCTCGTAACATCTGCGTCGCTGGACCGCGAGAAGAATAAAAAGTACAGGTTTACAGTTAGGGCAGTTGATCACGGATACCCGATTATGGAGACTGTCGCCACAGTAATGATAACAGTGCTGGACCAAAATGACAACAGCCCATGCTTTGTCAACAAAGACTTCACCTTTTTCATCCCAGAAAATTTTCCAGGATACGGTGACATAGGCGTGCTGTCCGTGACCGATCCGGATGATGGGAAAAATGGCTGGGTGACTTTGTCGATCGTTAATGGCAGTGACGTTTTTGTGATTGATGCTAATAAGGGAGCTTTGAGAGCCAGGGTACCTTTGGACAGAGAGCAACAAGGAAGCTATTTCCTCCGGATCGAGGCGGTTGATGGAGGGGAGCCCTCGCTTTCCTCAGTCATTGTCGTGACGGTTTTGCTACTTGATGTGAACGACAACCCACCTCTGGTGTTGTTCCCCCGATCTAATCTGTCATACATGCTGGTGCTGCCCAGCACTCTGCCAGGAACCTCAGTGACGGAGGTGTACGCTGTGGACAGGGACACGGGCATGAATGCTGTGATCACATACAGCATTGTCCAGTGGAAGGGTGGAGAGCCAGGAGCATTTGACATCGACCCCGACACAGGGAATATCACCCTGAAGAAGACACTTAACAACCGGGGCCTGTGCAGCCTCCTCATCCGCGTGAGCGACCACGGGCAGCCGGAGCCGCTGCACTCGACCGTCGTGGTCAACTTCTTTGTCAACGAAAGCGTCGGAAACGAGAGCTACGTGCAGAGCCTGCTGGCGAGAGGAGGAGGGCCTGGGGTGGAGGAGCACTTCCTTGACATATTAATAGAGCACTCAGAGAGAGGGCTTCCCTCCTGTCAGCTGGCTTTGATAGCGCTTTCATCGTCATGCCTGGGACTGCTCCTCATCGTGCTCCTGCTGACCGCGTACATAAGCTGCACGAGACCGAACACGCCCCAGTATGATGGGAGGAACCTCAATGTAAAGATCCCATTAAAAATCCACAGGGACTTCAAGGCAACTGAAAAAAAAATTACAGGAAGGTCAGATATATAAAACTCTGCCTTATGTAACATTTTTCTCGATATTTTTTTGCAAGCCATTTCAATAACGATTTAAGATTTAAATCCACACATATGGTGCTCTTTGTAAGAAGAAAATTATTTTAATATGTTGCATATAGCTTGTTGGTTCATGGTGAAGAACTGTATAAACTGGGTAATATCTGAAAATGTTTAGATGTATAGAATTCCAAGGTTTTTAAACTGGTGTCATTTGGTTTGAAAAAATAAGTGAATTCATACAGGATGTACTTCATACTAAATCTGACAAGTCATTAAAATACAAATGGTTCTTCTAAATGTAGAAGCATATATGTTCTCTACCAATTATTTCTGTTCAACCGTCATGATATATGTAACAATGCAATAAAGACTTATCTTTTCTGCATTTATTAATTTTAGATGTTTATACCACACTTCTATTCAGTTTTTTTTCCTAATAGTATTTTCCAAGGGTGAATAAAATAATTTTTTTACCCCCTTTTTTAAGATCTATTTTGAGTTCAGGCAATTTGTGACACTTTCCCATGTTCCTTGACAGCGTCGATGTGATAACTTTCTCTAAAAACAGTAATGTGGGGAAAAAAACCCTTTATTTTTACAGAATGTTAACTTTCTCAAGTTCCCATAGTGTATTTTTTTATTTGAATATTTTAACATGAATGACATGCATGGAAATTGGAGTATAAATATCATTTCAATAAGTTCAGATGTTCGTGTGAATTTCTGTGTTGATATACTGTATACGACATCTATCGAATGTAGTTCATATTGACTGTGTTTCGGTAATTTCTGAGAGAGACAACTGGCTGGTGAGACTCTTTCTTAAAGCTGAATATTTGTTCTCCTGTCCTGACCTTTCAGTATTATTACAGATGTGTCTCCCTAGTCATTTCTGAGTCCTTAATTGCAGATACAAACATCTTCCTTGTGAAAGTATCTTGCCTATAATAGAATAGTTGCCATATAAGAATATTACAAAAGACCATTTATCCCTGTTGACACTGGACTCTTCAAACAGTAATGCATTTTAAAACATGTTGCCATCTCTTATTCACTCGCTTTTAACATGAAACCGTGTTGGGACTCAGCAGGCCTAGACAGTCTTTAATCTCTAGTGCTATTTCATGCTCATGAAAATAGCCAAGTAATATTTCAATTAGCAATGCAGAAGCGCCAAATTACACTACCGATAGCACTGATGACTAAATCCACCCTAGTAAGCTGAGATTCGTGGACATGTTCCCTAGAGCTAATGGCACGTCCAGAGACCTGTTAGCAGTGTTTAATTTATACTCGTTAGGCTAAGATTGGAAGCCAAAGGGAATTCAGCCTTAATGGCCCTCATCACTTCAGCCGTTTTTAAGTGGACACAGGAAACTTGATGATAATAATGAAACATAACAATTTTTGCATAGCACAAGTTTTTAGTTTTAATAACATTGCACATACCTGCCTGTTTGAGAATGGTTTTCAGTGCAGACTCCATTGTTAGGCCACATGAATCATGTTCTGATTGGAAGTTCCATTAGTGGGTGATGATCTTAACATAGTTGCCATGGTGTGTAATATGTAACGGCATTAAGCAAAACAATTTTTCACATAACACATCAACACTGAACACCTAACAATCTATTACCACATTGTATTAATGGTAAAGAAAGAATGGTAGCTATTTCTATAGGAGTTTGCAATATAAAGTATTCATGTGAAACACTTTTGGCATAAGAAATGTAGCTGTACTTCAGCTTTACTTTGAGATGTGAGATGTTGTTCAGTGCAATAGCAGAAGAGCTGCTAAGCAGGTCCTGTTGCATGTTATGTTTATCATACTTTATGCTCCAGCAATATTTTTGTAAGACACAGCTGTGAGGTTTTAAACAGCTGATCAATGTTGCTGTATGGTAATGTGACATTTGGAGTTAAAATATACATATAATCACCCTAAGCAGAAATTTGCAACAGTTAATCACTGACCAGAACAAACAGTAATTCTACCCTTTGGCAACAAAGGCTAATTACAGCTGTTACAGTGATGGAGTGCCTTTGTAGCACACAATTAGTGACCTCCCGTCTGATTAATAAGGCTACATACTCACAATCTGCTCGTTTCACTGCGTACAAATTAGGCACGGCGGTGCCAGGAACGCAGAGTTTGTCATAGCTGGCACTGCACAGCAACACCCTCGCTCTGGAACGTGTTCTGACCCTTTCGTGTTAATATAGTCGTTTGAAAGCAAAGCTAAACGCGGTATACATGCGGCATTCAAAAACAAAAAAGTTATACCTATAGAAAATAATTGTGCTGTATATTTATAATTGTGATTTTTGTTAAACTATTTAAGTTACCCAACTCTGATCTTGGGATATTGCAGGGCATTAAACCATGAAAAGTACATTGCATACAAGTCACAACCTGGGGTTTTTACTTCATGGTTTATATACAGTGTATGTGGGATTTCCCAGCCAATGATGTTTAAGAGGGAGCTCCTTCATGTGAGTTCTGGTGACCCAGATTGAAGTTCAGAACCACTCTGCTTTGGATTTTAATATTCATCAGCCGCTGACCCCGTTCAGCCTTGTTATCTCTGTCTTTTCACTTCCCTTCTTGCTGGTTCTTCTGTTTAGCAACAGATGTTAGTGCAATCAGAAGGCCTGGCCTGAGATTACCGGAAACTCGTCTATCTGAAATTACATTAAATTATTAATGTGTGCAGTTACTATCAGCTATGGATCAGATTGCTGCGTTGCCTTTCTTGTCCTGTCCATGCCTTGACTTCCAACAAATGCAGATGGAAGAAAGGGACAGGTTGGGTTACATGGGCCTGAAAATTCTATGAACCCACGTCCCTGGTTATGATACAAGTGCACGTCAACTCTTTTCTTCCACTTCAATAATGCATTTTTGATATCATTTCCGTCCAAAATCTTTGCCTTTGATTTCATAACCTATATTGGGACATGATGCAACAGCAAAATTTCAGTCCCACTCCAGACGCAATATGGTTTCAGTTTCCCTCTTGTTGTCATCATTATTATTAAAGGACAGGTTTTAAAAAATTTTTTGCAGGACAACATGCTCTATATTTGCCTTCTACAATGGCTAGGCACACCCGGGGCCAGTCCCTTTTTACAGTGTTATTTCTCACAATATAATTTATGTTTTATTATAATTCAAAGGTTTAAATTTTTTTTTTTTAACCTAGTAGGTGGCAATGCCTCAATAATTAACCAAATTTTGATTTAATCTTTGTTTTTTTTGTTTTTCACTTATCTGTAAAATAAATCAGGTAAACAACTCTACCAGATATGTAAATACTTTATATGAATTATCCCTGAACCATTCACATTTCTTGTAAAACATATATTTATTTTCCTTTCCAAAAACCACATCTTTTAGTAAAATCATGGGGGCTGATTGTTTGCTGACAAACGGTAAGATTTAAATAGTGAGTCTTATCACCTACATACAGGAGTGCATTTACTCTATGGTCATCTCTGAAATCAGACGTATTAAACAAAAAGAAGTTACATGTGCAGTTTGATGTCAGAGTTTGCCAGATATGGCACTGTTTGCATCCAGACAGGCTACATCCAGAATGAAGGCCTTATCTGCCAGGCAACTCTAGTAGAGGAACCAGTGATGCTGTTATAGAAACAATGACACTGATGGAATGGAGCTTGCAGTAACAATCGGACGATGTAATAAAGCTGTCAGCAGCAATCTGGTGCTTAAGACCAAGTGCTTTTACAAATGATCAATTTAAAATACTTGGTATAGGTTTGATTTTTATTAATCTTGGGTTCAACCTAGTTATGGCCTGTTATTAGTTTCTTGTGTGGAGTTTTCCATTTTCTAAGGTGGTACGTTACAACAGCTAGAGATATTTTGTGATATTATATGTCACACTTAAAGAAAATAAAAATGACTATGGAAACATCAGTTTGAACTACGAAATAGTCGTTATGAAGGAAACCTCAGGATATCTTTATCAGAAAGAAATAGTAGGCAATAAGCCAGTCCACGTTCAATAAATTTCTAAACAGGAGCTGAAAATCTTTTATCTTAAGCCTATAAGAATATGGCAGAGTGGTTATAGAATATGACTATTGTGTAATATTTTGTAAATACTGATTTCAAGACAACTCAGACATTGCACGAAAATGCAAATTGTTTTTCCAACTGTGACTTTAACTGTAACTGCTTTTTTTTCTCATTGAATGTATTGGACCCTTCATGTGACAAGAGCACAATTACACATCGGACTTTACAGTGTTCATTTGTTCCTCGACTATTTCAAATACGGTATAAATGTCCCATGAACAATATTCAAAAATTTTCAATGAAGCCAAAGGCATTCAGATGCGTGTTTTATTTACAGACTACAGATTTGTATGAATGCTACATAATAATTTCATTTTCAGCCTTAAATATGCAATAAACAAAATTATTAAAGTTTTTTTTTAAGTGTAAACGACGTGTTCACATTACGAGAGTATTCTTCTGTCACTATTAAAGCTGCCGCATCTGTGCCGTTAAGCTACATCTCCAGACAGCACGTCCCTGACCCCTCCACCAGCACTCAGTCCAGTCCTTGTATCTGTTCTTGTGGGTCTATAAAGGTCGCAGACACACCGTCACCTCGCTAAGCAGGCCTCAGAGCTTTTCCAGGGAGAGACCTGAACAGCAAGGTGGCTGGCAGACATGAATGGGGTGAGCCGTTAACGTTAGCTGGAGGGGACTGTGGAGAGACTGTATGACTCATATTAATAACATCTCCTAGAGCCATGCAGATACTGGGCCCTGCTCCCCAGAGGAGCTGAGCTTATTGCAAAAAGTATGTCTTCAAAAGGCACACCTGTGAGCTGAGGATGGAGGATGTTGAACACAGGGAATGTGCAGCTCTGCTTCCAAGCAAACATTATGATTTGTTGACTTTTTTGGATTATAAGGCAATCATTATTTCTCCAATGTTTTAGGTTCATGCATTAGAATCTGATAACATACTTTTTGTGTTTCTGTTTGTTTGTGTGTGTGTGTGTGTGTGTGTGTGTGTGTGCGTGTGTGTGTGTGTGTGTGTGTTTGTGTGTGTGTGCGTGTGTGTGTGTGTGTGTGTGTACATATGATTTTTGCTTCAAATTAATTTCAAATTAAATATCTATGGGCTGTGGTGGGTTGACGCCCCGCCCTGGGTATCCCCTGCCCTGCGCCCTATGTGCTCTGGGATGGGCTCCAGGCTTCCCCGCGACCCTCACCAGGAATAAGCGGTTAAGATAATGGATGGATGGATATTTATGGGTAGTTAAAGATTTAGGTGAATTTGTAATGTTAAACTGGCCTTTTATTTTAAATTTATTTATTGTTTTTTAGCGACCTGGTGGCTCAATGGGTAGAACAAACTGGGATGCGGAAGTCTCCCTGTTCAAATCCCAGCACAGCCGGGTGTGTCCTTGTGCAAGACACTCAGTGCTAGCTCCCCGGGCACCACATGTGGCTGGGGGAGGGGTTAAATGCAGAGAGAACCAATTTCCCCATTGTGGAACTAACAAAGAATTTAAAAATAAATAAAATTTAAGTAAATAATCATTCAGAAGTTGCAAATCAGCAGTCATTTAATGAATATTGACCTTGACGAACCATGCCAATTAAGGTGTTCTAACTGACAAAGCCTGTTTCTTTTCTGATTTAACAGACAGAATGTTCTCTGAGTGGTCTCAACCGTTGGAAAGCGTATTTATTCAAGGCACTTTTGTTGCTGTGAATTAAGAGCTACAATCAGTGTAAAGTGCTGGAATATTGAAAACCTGGAGGGAAATAACTACCGAGTTAACAAGAAACAATTAGCTTCCATGTGTTTCCAAATAATTAGTATTGCCATTATAGTGTTAGTCTTGTTTTCTGCATATTTAAATGTTAAAAGCGATGTGGAATTCTGGGAACTACTTTTAAGATTATGCTAACCCATTTCCTCTAAACACAGATTTGACAGGGAGATAATTCAACAGAAATATCACTGTGTGTACAATGTGTGTACAATGTGTGTATTTTAACACCTTCATTGCATTATTAATCCTTCTTTGACAGAATGAAAAAAGTACTTTTACACTTCCTTATACTGGCAGTGAAGAGTATGAATATTAAACATACCTGACTGTCATTTAAGAACTGACAATTGTCTAAGAGTGCTTCAGAGACTCTTTCAGATTAAAATTTTAGTTGTTTTGATGAGGAATAGATGGTTTTTACAAAGCACATGGAAATACCGATAGCTGTTTATATGTATCACAGTCCTATGCAATAACACAATTCTAAGGGTAAGAAAAAAGGTTGCCACCATGCTAAGTAGCACTAGAATTATTCTAAGGAGCAGATGCCACCTTTGTATAGCCTGTGAAAGTTTGTGTGACCCTTTACAACATGAAAAAAAACATCTTACAGTGTGATGTCTACTACAACAGGACGGAGTGATATTAGCTGAATATGTTTCACTGCTGTCTAATAACCTTCTGCAAAACAGCACAGTTCCCACATAATAAATGTTGTACAACATCTTCAAAAAGCACTTTCAGGGGGTTTTAGTGTGGTTTTCTCTGCCTGGCTGCTTGTTGACATGTCCATATGACTATTTTGTCCTCCTACAATCTCAAGAACAGGACAGACTGAGACTTCTATGGGAAATAGTGAGGGCGCCGGGACAAACACACACACACACACACACACACACACACACACACACACACACACACACACACACACACACACACTAACAGTTTCCTACCCAGAATCCCCAGCTAGAGGTTTGATGTTATGGAGGACCCTCTCAGCTTCTACAGTGACTGCGCACAAGCACAGCTCCAGGATGGTGTATGGGTGTACAGTCTCAGTTCTTGCACAACAGAAGTGATTGGAAGCAGTGTGGATTTTCAGCATGGCACAGGCTATGTTATAAAAGAAACAAATCTACAACCATTAGTCAGTCATTTTCTTAACCACTTAGTCCTGGTGAGGGTCACAGGGAAGCCTGGAGCCCATCCCAGAGCACATAGGG
>JABJVR010000031.1:8949230-8980175 GCA_025773905.1 Chitala chitala
TCCCTGCGCCATAACCCCAGCCGGGTAGGCGGCTCAAGGCTCGGTCCCTGCGCCATAACCCCAGCCGGGTAGGCGGCTCAAGGCTCGGTCCCTGCGCCATAACCCCAGCCGGGTAGGCGGCTCAAGGCTTGATTTCTGGGCTGGTACACCCCCCTCTCCCACCCTCCGGTGTAAGGTTGAAGGAAAGCGCATGCTGGGTTTATTAATATTTATTGCTGATACACAAGTGCCTTTGGTTCTTTGCCTGCCTTTTAATTGTTTGATGCCTATCCTCACAATTAACCTGCCCTTTTTTTTTTCTTTTTCATTTGTGTCACAAACATGACATGAAACACTGGAAGAGGGCAGCCATAAATAATTTCTGAATTATTTATTTTCTGCTGCAGTGGCTGCCTTAATTTAACTTTTTATGTTTTCTCATGTAGTTTGCACAGAGACGCTTGGTAATCAAGCCGTGAAAAGAAGAAAACGCATGGAATTAAAACTGCCCGTCTTATTAATTGGATCCTTTTTAATTTTCCTACTGTCCCGTTGCCGTGCTTGACTTTGAGATAATGGAATTCTCTCGTTCTTGAGGCAGAACTGGACTTGTTAACAAATTGCATTTGATGTTTTTGTATCGGTGGTTGGTTAAACCAGTAGGTATATAATTTGTTTCAAGCCATAAAAGAAAATTCCTTGTCAAGCAAAGTGAATGTCATCGTTCGGCATTTAGATTCGAGTTTGGGATGACTGATCTGACTTCATTTCTGCATTCTTTTATAATGTTTGGACACAGTGTACATTTTGAAATAATGTTTGGAACTTGTTTTTCAATGAGGTTGTTGTCATCCTTGATTTGTGTACCGGTAATTCAGGCTTAGTTTTCCAGAATGCCTGTTTAATTCATGTACCTTCAGTCTGGCTTCATAGTTTTCGCCACGAGCTTGCCAGGAAGTGGACATGTGGTAGGAACAACGTGCAGATGAGTCAGATCTGGCTGTCTTTGGATGGCACTCTGTACACAACACAATTTCTATGAAATGTGCTACTCTGGCTTTTGATTTTTATGTTTGCAAACATTCCATTTGGTTGAAAATTGTATCTGTTAAATTTCATTCGAATTATTGTACTTCAGTTTTACTGGGTCACACATGTGACTGATGTGTGATTGTAAATAACTATTGTAACATTTTGAACGTAGATGGATAGTGCTTGGCATAAGGACTTAAAAAAATATATTTTTCAACATGTACCATAACCTCATTTTTCAAATAGACTCTGAACATTCTTGGCTAACGAACGATATACAATGTTGACCAAAAGCAAATGTATGTCATTTCAGTAGAGATGTTTCTTTGTTTTTATTCTCTGGACCATAAGTTTGTAACCCTTGGCACAAGATGATCGTCTTCAGTTGTGTTAATCATGACTATAATGACAGGTGTCTAGAATATACAAATGAATAAAACAAAACGAAGAATATGAAGTAAATGCCAGTAGAAGAGAGAGAGATTAAACTGAGGCATTATTGCATCATTTTCGGAGTTGCACTGGGTCTCCTTGTTTGTTCATGACCTGACCTTAGTGTCATTTTTTTAAATCTAATCCTGATGACACTGAATCTTAACTTTAAGGAGGTCAAAACCAAGTTCAAAAAAAGCATATAAATTTATAGTTTTTTGAAAAATAACTGCATAGGAAAATATTTGCACTCTACCGCTTGTGATTGTCCTTTTCTACAACAGTTAGAAGATGCATGTCCATGGAAGAGTTTAGCGGAAAACCTTTGGCTGTATGGAGCTTCTCTGGCTAAAAGGGCAGCCCGCATCCATTTTGTGTGGCCTGTTAAAACTGGGCTGTTGTGGTGTGTGCTTACTGAAACTGGAGCTTGTTAGTCCTGATAGAGAAAAACGGGAAGAGAAGGGAGCGCAGGATACGAGTGTGCGGAGAATGAGATTTGGGTCGTACTTGTGGTGGCCTGTGCAGCAAAGGGTTGCGCTATCGTGCCACAGGTGAAGGGCAGACGGGCATGCGCCCTCGAGCTCAACCAGAAAGTAGGCCTTCACACTGAGAAGCCGCTGCTGGCCATGCGACACACATCGCATCGTGTGGAGTCAGAGTTCTTTGCTTGCGTCTATAACAGATGTAGCACAACGATTAATCAAAGACAAGGTGGGTCGTCTTTGACTGACACGCTGTCCAGGGCTGCTTCTAACTGTTAGCTTCGGCGCTGCCTCCAGCTGCTAGCTGCTAGCTTTGACCTTTTGGAACACGTGATTTTAGTCTATACATGGAAAATCCTGTTAAGTTACTTGGAACTAGCTCATTGAGACGGTGCCATCTGTGGTAATTCCTGAATTAAAATTGTAGATATGGCTTGTGCATTGCAGATGATGAACAAAGTGTTTGAGCCTCCAAAAAGGCTGAACTGGTTTGCATGACAAATTGTTCGTTAGTCTTTTTTACCCTTGGCAAATGGACATGCTTCTCCTCTTTGAACAATGACGTGATTGTTAATGGCTGAATTAAGGATGTGCGACTGGTGAAAGGCAGCACAAGTGTTTACACTTGCAGGCAAAGGTCATCAGGTGCTGAGGAGGAGAGGGGAGCACATATCTTCTTTGGAGAGGTTGCCAGCAGAATGCATTCTGACCAGACAGCGATGCGAGAGAACATCTGCTGCTGTCAGCGTGTCACCAGTGGGGGCAGAACCCCGGGTGAGAGTTCTGTGCTTGTCAAGAGCTCAAGAGTTTCGCGAGTACACAGGAAAACATGTAATTAGCCGCTAGTTTTCTCTGTTCAAAGGTTTCGATTCAAGTGTTTGGAAACAAACAACGTGCGTTCTTTTCTCTGACACAACGAGCAGTAAATACACCTCTAGATGGGTTACAGTACAGTGTTTCTTGTCTTGAAGTTTGAAAGGTTTTTATTGGTTATTAAAAAGACTTGTGTTGTCTGAGCTATTCCTTACTTAACATGAAAGTAGGATTTAATTTACTGATAAAGCAATGGTGGCTTTACTTACCACTTATTTGGGAATTGGGTTTATTCTAGAGTTCCTATTTAATTGTGAACTAATTGGGTGAATTTAAATTTTAAGGCTGTTTGCAGTTAGTGCTTGCACTGAACAGTAAGTGTTTAAGTCTTGTGTAAGAAGAGTGTGGGTGAGTGGGTGTGTGTGTGTAGGGTTCACACCTTTATGTCAAGGATATGATGGAAGGTGTGGCTTCTGCATGAAAAAGACTTTATTACCACCCCGCTGTCCGTGAGGAAATGCAGAATGGAAGTTTTACTGGAAGGTTCTGCACACTTGGGCTGTACATTAGTACATTAATACATCAATCAGTGGGGACTGGTTTGAAGACATGCGACTGTGTTGCGGTCTACTAACTCGTCCTGGTGGAGACTATGGCTGAACACTTCATATTTTGTTGAGGCTTCTGTATGCATAACTTTGCTCTCATTGGCGCTAATTTACACTGGTATTAAAGTGTCCTTTTTCATGCAGGAACAACCTTCTCTGTCATTTAACTGCAGAACCATCACGGCTCTACAGCTGTGTGCCTATACACATTTCCACCTACGTTAGTGACATGTTATTTGTTTATCCTCCATTTTGAACTTGCCTTTTACATAAAAACAGATGTACTGGTAACCAGTTTACAGTGGTGCTACAATGCTATTTCTTTAATAAAGAAATTGTAAAAGTCAAATTAGTTTTGATTACATCTGCAGGTTGGTCAGTTCAGAACTGAGTTAAACTTCCCTCTGTCTGCCTCACTGTAATTACTTGATTCCAGAATGGTTCCCAGTGATAATGAGGGTTTAGTTTATTCTTAGACCTTGTGCTCTGTTATGTGATTGAAGAGATGAGTGATTGAGGAGATGAGTGATGTTTCCATTTCCTCGACTCGTTGCCGTGAGTGACATTGATTCTTTCCTCAGTTCAAAAGTTCACCCACACATTCCAGAGCAGAATGTAAAATGACACCTAAGGAACCTGTTCTGGTTTAGAAATTACGTTTCCTTCTTTTCTGGCTCTGAATTTTAATTGAGATGGCCAAAGGAGATAATGAGTCTGCTTTTGAGTTTTTAATTAATTTCTAATGGCACATGGGTTTACATTTATTTATTCATACGAACAAATTGTAGCTATATAAACCAGAACATTACATAATTTCCACAAATGTAAACGGTCAAAACTTACTGGTATTTTTTTCCCCCTTGCATTTAAAGTTCAACATATTAGGTTTGGTTTTTGGCTTTCCTTTTATCAAGAGAGCCGTTCGTGTCTGCTATTCAGAAATATTTCATGAAATAATTAGCTTGTCTGTTTACACAGTGCAAAGCTTGCATGATATGAAATAGTTGTGAGCTGCAGTGTTACGGTTTCTTTCGAGTAAAACAAATGACTTTGCAGGTGAGCATTCCGGGGTTTTTGGCTTTAGCACCCTTCCTGAATGCTCAGGGACAGACCAAGAGATGGCCTGCGTTCAGGCAGGGCGGCGCTCCACAGCATGTCCGTTCTCTTTACTCTGCTGCTACGTGTGACCGTCGCCCCATCTAGCACGTGCTGTCCGCCACGGTAAGCTGGGTGTAATGTAGAACTAAAGCTGAAGGTTTCCCAGTCTGTCTAATGAACGCACCCTTCCTGCCGCGATGAAGCCCATGCGGTGCTGGTCATGTGAGCAGGGACCTCGGCACGGTCTGGCGGCGCTGATTCTTCCTTTTCTATTCCTCACAAAGGCCGGTTCTTCTGCTATAAAGCATGGTCTGATACGTGATGTTATAAAAAGCAATTTATAGGGCATGTTACGTGTGGCTGTCTGTCTTGAGTCTGGGCTAAATGATGGACCTAAAGTAATTACTATTTTTACATGCTTGTGCTCAGCTATGGCTCAGGGAATTGTCGTTTTTGAAGGAAACTGGGGACAAAACTGCGTTTAAAAACTGCTTGGCTGCACGGCAGAGGCCTTTTGAAAGGCAGCGTGTCGGTTTAGGCAGAGGTCAGCCTAGGACTGGCTGCTTTTATTTTACAGTTATCGAGGTTAGGGAGGAATGCATTTTGATGTCCCAGACCACGGGCAGTACGTGTTCAGGTTAGAGGGGTTGTGCGTCGTGCCGGGTGCTTCAGTCAGCTCAGTTGCATTTGTTTCTGTGTAGTTTCTCTTCTTGCGTAGCTGCCTAAAGCGGTTAGATTTAACAGCAAGCGCTGCCTTAACAGCAGTTAATGTTGTACTGTGCGAAAGTACGAGAGTGATTAAAGCTAAAAGACAGTCGATAAAGGGAAATGGGAAGTCCTCTGGTAGTAGCACACGTGCGCACACGCCCAAGTCGGCATTGAAGTGTACAAGGAGTCCCTGTTTAGGGTGTTGCTCTTAAGGGTCCCCCCCATGTGTGGTGTGGACTGCTGTTTTCACCTGCTCTGGGTTTCCCTTATTTCCCACCACACGTTATAACCCAACACAAAATTGAATTTAGAAATTAAAGAAATAAATCCTCATAATTTGTATATAACATCTGCATTCTTCGTGGAACCTTCTGACATTTAAATCATTCTGAGGAAAGGAATATTAAGTGCGTAAACAAACAAAAACTTAAATGGTTAGGCTGCCCAAGATTTGTATAATTACTGCTTTCATTCTGAATACTTATGGCGCATTAGAGAGAGTGCATTTTAAATGGTAAATGTTAAAAGCCAGGCTTTTCAGCCGAGATTTCCTATTCAGTTGCTGAATTCCATTCTCAAGTATGTGGAGACGTATTTGCACCTTGTGTAAGGGCAAGCTGTCTCCCTGAATTGCAGTCACAAAGCCTGCAGTTTCCTCAGAGGTTCCAGAGATGTTCTGGCCTTAGGGAGGTGAGAAGGGCTATCGCTTTGCCTTTCACGCCACATCAGACTTCTCAGCGAAAAGGGGAAATAAAACGACATTTGACAGACTTTGAGGATTATTATTTTTAAATATATTTAAAACTCTCTTAAAATGACTAAACTTAGCTTTCAAAAATGAAATATCACATTTATACTTTGTCCAAATTCTCTTTTGTTAGCTACATGCTAACCTCCAGATGTTGATTATTTAACTTTGTTCAAATGTCTTTATCTGTGCGAGCTGTGAAATCCAGGCTAAGCTATTTGGAAGCCTGTTTTATTGGCATTTTATCCAGTTTTATGACGGCATCACTGAAAGCAAATTTAAAAGTCCATTAGTACATGACATGCATAATTCTAATGAGAACTGATGGCATTTGCATTAATCCTAATGACTTTACGTTGTTGCATAGAGTTCTTTTGAAAATTGCTGCAAGTCCTTACAGAATACAGAATGTCATTTGGTAGAAAAGTTTAATAAATCCTTAAAATATTAAAATATTCCAGAATTGTTTTGAATCCAGTGCAGTCCACAAATTGTTAGTAATTAATGATTTGTAGATTCTTTATCAAGAATTTTTATTTTTTGGCTATAGAACACATACAAGCTAGTTTAACTACCTTTTGTTTTTTGTTTTACCAACATGCACTTTCACTTGCGGTCACAGCTGTTTCCTCCGCTTTCCTTCTCTGAAGCACTCGTTTGTCTTGAGAAAGTGTTCCGGACACGGAAGCGGGTTTCGTGTGCCCGTTGGGTCGTTACTTGAGAGCGACCTACACAGAACTGGCTTCTGGTTATGGATTCTGCTGTCACATTGAGACCCTGTTTGTAGGTGTTAAATGCATCGTTTACTACATGTGTGTGTAACCTGGCTGCCTGTGTTTCCAAATGGTGTAATTAGTCGGAAGCTGTTCAGTCTACAGCACCGTTTGATATTTGCGGGCTGAGCTCACGGAGTGGTCATGCATATAATTCTCCATCAGGGGAGGTGGCTGGAATCTTAACACCATATTTACTGCAATAGTGCATGACATTTATGACCCTATGCGGCCACCATTTTCCAAGATGGAAACACAGCAGTTGAATTTTCAAAACTTTGCTGTATTCTTGAGATTAGGGCCATAGATTACCAACAGTAAAAATGCCAGTGATGGGTCATATTACCTTTGATAATTTTATGTTGGTAACCCTTGTATGAGAGAACATTGAGGTGCTGAAGTTTCTTGTCTGTATCGCTGTATCGACTAGTACTTCGCGTTGCCGTGTCACTCCTTTGCTGTGTTGCTGTCTGTAGTGGAGCATGTGGCCAGCAATGAAAGCAGTCCTCAGTGCATTTCCATGTTTTTCTGGAGCACGATCCCACTGCTGCTTCCTTTTGTCCTCTCATCACCCCGAGCTCACCGTCCCCACAAAAAAGTACACCACAGCTGAGAATGAGAAGCAGAGTACATGCTTTAATTGTATTAAATGGAAGTGATAAATGGATCTGACAAATAACTGGAAATTGGTTTTTGATATTATATTAAAACTGACCTTCAGGTTTAAGGCTTCCGATTTGTTATTTTGTCAGTTATACAATAGCAAGCCATATAGCTGGCTTAATAAAAGGACGGCTTTCAATGTGTTGACTGTGATGTCATCAGGTGGGTTGATAAAGCTAGATTTTTGACTAAATTTCCTCCCATACTTTATGTGGCCCCTGCTTTAATGCCAATTTGTATTTATCTCCAGGCACAGCAGGCAGTACCAGTTAGGTCAGCGCTTGTGTCCTTCTGTACAAAATTTCAACATGTATGAGTGGTCTAATGACAGAATTAACTTTGTCGGTTGGGTCTGGTGAAGGGTTGGTGTCCAGCCTTGCACCCTGAGCTGCATGCAGTAAGCCTCAGGCATCTTCAACCTTGTCCAGGTGAAGCTGCTGGAAATAAAAAAAAAAAAAAAAAAAAAAGACCACTTCCTTCTACCTTATTACTTTAATTTTGCTTTGTCACAATGTTCTGGAAAAGGCCAGAGTCAGCTTTGGTAGTGAAACATTACATGTTTAGAAAATATTTCAATTGGACTTGTTGTACCTTAACGCACAAGGTTCTCTGCTGCAAGTCCAAAATTACATTTGTGCTGTTGTGGCGTTGGTGAGAGAGAACACCGTGTCTGTGTTGTGCAAAGTAGTAGTGGAAAAGAGGGGGCGGAGGTTCCGTTTAGAAATGACGGTAGCTTTTTAAAATAAAATCACTTGCCAGAAATATTAAGGAAATTAATATCCTCATTTGGGTAATTACGTTTGCCTTTGTGATAGAGTAATTTTCTAATGAGTCTTGCTGTTGGCTTGAATTTGAATGGGAGGTTTTATTTGTGGTGATGCTTCTCTGGAGACAGGAGTGATTGAGTTAGGTGTGCTTGTGGACGTTACTAGAGGACAACATTATTAGCTCTGTTAGTTGTAGGTCTCTCTCTTTCCTAATTCCAGCTCTTCTTTTTGTTCCGCACCTGATATTTCAGTGGTGGTGCTCAGCTGCTGCCTCCTGATTAATGCACCAAGACCGCCGCTGTTCCTTTGTGCTTAACGATAATGAGATATTCATCTAATATGTACTTATTAAATGTAATCCTCTGCATTACTGCAACTGTTTGCAGAACTTCTCACTTTTAGCAATGTAGAAACTAACATACTGGGTGGGTTTGCTGAAGCATATTTTTTTTAGGTAGCCTTCATAAATAAACATTAGAAGGTTCATGTAACGAGGTTTGAAATGATAAAATGATCAGATTTACTTATGTCTGAGGGCAACTGGGCTTATAGTAACTGGACATGAGATCTGCTGTGTGGTGAAATTGACTTCAATAACTGGATGTGGACATTGAACATTCTAAACAGTTTTTTTTTAATGTTTTAATCATCTATTGAAACTTTTAAACTTAGTGTTCCTAGTTGACAATCAGTATGGATCAGGCTGATGTTCGCATTTGAAAGTAAAAAGAGCTAAACTGATCCGAAATGCCTTCAGAATTTAAATATAAAGATGAGATCGCTTTTGCTCCGGGAGCATTTCTGGTTTGGTTTGGTTTTGGGTCATGCTATCAAGTGTAAACAAAGCCACACAATAGCTAGATACCCATGTGAAGCATTCTCACCTCATTCTGTTTCAGATGCTTGTTCGTTTGCAGACACTAATCTCTCGTTTGAAACCCAGCCATCTCTGAGGTGCTGAGATGTTGTGGCAGCTCAGCCAATAGGCTTGTGCACGCCTCTTTCTTTTGGCCCTAGCAGATTTCATCATACTGTAGCATCTGGGAACTGAACAGTGAAGACTATGATAATATCCGTTTTCTCTGCTTTGTTAGGGATTATTTAGGCTGTGGTGTCAAGACTTCTGACAAGTAGTAGCCATGTCCCCTAAATTGTTAGAACTTTTGGAGCAACTGTTCTGCACTGTAAGGAGGCTCTTTGGGTATAGAAACACTGTATTATTCATGCACTGAACCTTTGTAAGTGGAGAAGGCTGGTAACAGCTACGTAGGCATGCTAGACCTTTGACGGCTTCAGCTATTTATGGAGTTAAGATGTTTTTCTGGTCTCAGTACACTTCTATAAAAGCTGCTAGATGTGTTGGTAAGCTGTCTTTCATGTATAATTGTCTGCCACCACTAAAGTGCTGTTTTTCAGCAGTAAGCGTTTTTCTTTTCTTGGTTTGTCTTTTTTAAACTCGGAGTGCTGTCTTCATACCGATTACCTGCGATAATTAGCGCTGACCAAACATCCGCTTGCATGTCTCCAGCCGTTTGCCAGTTCAGCAGCGCTAGGAGCTTCATTGTACTATACAAAGATCAACAAGCAATTTATTTAGCGGAACCCCCACCCCCCGTTCCCCCTTTTTTTTTTTTTTTTTTTTAAGTGGAATGTTTGACATTTTTTTCATTCCCCTTAATGTGCAATTCATAGATGTGATATTCTGAGTTTAATGCAGAATTAAAATGGCTTTGATTTATATGTATACAGTCATGTTTTGGGAAATATTTTTGCAGACCATTGGGGACACAGATATTATTATTCTTACTCTTTTCATTATTTGTGTTGATTTTATTTTTATTATTATTTTTTATATAAACAAAAACAAACTCCATGTGTTGTCTACAAGGAGTTAGCATTGCTTTCCCAAACCTGTAGTTGTTCATTTTATAAACTTTAATGATTTTTGTACTTTAGTTATAATATATGCTGCCTGAAGATCATCTGTGGTAAATGAACATATGGAGAATATTTGATGGTCTCGCTCACACCTGCAGTTGGTTTTGTTCAAAGAAAGCAGGCGCTTTGTGCTACTGGCAGTGCTCACATTGACACCAGGTGATATCACGTTTGGTCCAACATGCACCATAAATGCTATCTTCATCCTACATGTTTATACCATTTATGATGTCTGGAAAAAATTGGTAACTTTTATATATTTGACTTTACAGTACAAGATGTTAGGTGTACCTGAGTTGCTGTGAGCAAAGTCTTGAGGAACAGGAAGTGGAAAAGTACCTTTTGATCCTCTTCTGAGCAATGGATGCTTTTGTTGCCGCAGGAACGGAACAGCGTTTCTTACCTTCACTTATCTTGTACCTCGATTTACATTTAGGAGAGAAAGGGATTAGATCATTAAAGTCGTGTTTAAATGGTATTTTTTCAGACTTGTATTAAATTGACAAAGTGCTTCAAGTCTGCTCCAGGTATTGTAGGTTAGTTACTACAATGTGCCTTTTTCATAGGCTGTAACTGTCCTTTATTTTAAATATTTTAAATATTTTAAATATAGGGCCTAGATCCAAAGCAAATAACGTCAAGTTTGCGTAGCAACATTTCACATATGTGAAACTTTAAGTCGCTTTGGATAAAAGAGTCTGCTAAATGAATAAATGAAAATGTTAGTTTTTGTGGACTGGTAAACTGAGCTTTTCCCAGATTGTGTTCCTTACTTTAAAAAAAAAAAAAAATCAAAGAAAAAGGAAAACTCATCACAGATACTGGTAAAAGTCATGATGAATAATGTTTTTAATTGTTTCTGACATGAATACATCATTAATACAATCAAGCTTCTGTTCCCTAGGGCTTGTAAGTAAATAACTGTTAGTGTTCTTGCATGAACCAGAACAAAGTTGCATCATCTTATTGACCTCTGTAGTAGTAATCCCTGATCTGATGAATTTCTTGTCATTGTCAGTCTCACCTACTGATGATTTAAAAAAAGAAAAAGAACAGAAAAAGCATCACCTCTGGGCGATGAGTGCGAACCCAGTAAGTCCCAGTGTTGGACTGCTGGAGATGTGCCCTCCGCAGCACACACAAACGGAATGAGAAATGCATGAACATTCAATTCATGTTGCTGTGGGTGTCTCCTCTCATGCCTGTACTGCAGCCTTTATTGACATCACTGTGGAGAAGTTCCCATCATGCCTTGCTTTGCTTTATTTATATTAAAGTTTGGAGTCGTCAGATTAAGAACAGAGAAGCATTTGGTAACGAGCAAACTTTGACATTTATATTTGAATGTCACAGATTTGTGTGTATATTTTAGGGATGTACATATTGATTTTTTTTTTTTTTTTTTTTTTATGAAACAAGAATTGTTTGGGTGTTTTATAACATTACAAGCACACGTGAATCTTACAATGCATATTTTGAGTTGAAGAACTGTGCTTGTAATTTTATTTTTGCCACTTGTGCATGTAAAGCTCTGGTTTTACATTTACATTGCCCTTGGCAGAATTAACATGTTCACCATTCTGAGAAAACATGATCGATCATTTAAAACGTCTTTATTTAATAATGGAACGCAGATGAAGCTACTTGTCATCACAAATGAGCATTACATTAATCACAATATTAATGAAAATTACACAAATTACCTGTGCTTGTTATGTGCCAAGGATATGCAAAGTGTGTGTGTGTGTGTTTTTGTGTGTGTGTGTGTGTGTTTGTTGTAGACCAGCATTCACCAAATTAATATTAAGATGGTGGACAAAGGCCTCCTCCCTAAATGACAAATTCAATAGAGGCAGGTCTTCTTTAGCATCACCTTGAAAATTCATGGCGACATACATGCTTGAATTTGATTATTAGATGCTGGAAGGCATGCGGCTTGTTGATTAGAGCTGCACGAGTGCTGCATTTTAATGGCAGCCAATGCGCCACTTGTGCACACCGTAACGGGCTGTGTGTTCAGTCTCAGGTGGCAAGGCGTTTGATTTTCACCTGAGGGAGACGAGGACAACGTACCGCAGAACAATGTACTGTGACCCCTAAAGGATAAAGAAAGGTCACGGGAATAGCCAGTGTTTGTACAGTTTACAGTGTAGGGCTGTTCTTAATGTTAACCAGGAATCCTGTGACAATGATAATTACTGTGTGCAATTCAAGCCTTGTGCTCATTTAAGTGCCCGTCTTGCTCTTGTTTTCAAAAACCATGACTTTTTGGATTTGTAATAAATTCATGATGCTGCTTCTTTTTAAGGACGGACTGCTATGCATTCCATTTATCCTTTCAGTAACTAACTAAATATTAGGAAGCCATTAATAAATGTAAATGATTATTACACTTACCATTTTTTTTTTTTTTTTTCGTTTTTGGTCATTGCTTTTTTTTTTTTTTTTTACAATTGGATATTGTTTGACTACAACATAAACCAGTTACTTTGATACATTTATATTAATGCTAATAATTTATTTGCTCTCACACGCACACACACGATGTTAATGTAGGGGTTTTCAATTCCGGTCCTGGGGAACTCCCATGGGTGCAGGTTTTTGTTTCTGCTAGTTCCCATTTTTAATTGAATCTCAATTAAACATATTTTTCTTCTGTAGTCACTTTGTCAATGCAGAAATTTTCATCAAGCTTTATTCATTATAATAATTTAAAAAACAAAACTTACTAAGGTTGCTTCTTAAGTACACCATAACTTAAAATTTTTCATTTAATTCGTTGCTTGTTAATAATCCCTTTAAATCACTGCTACTGATTAAGTACTTTTTGTCATTGCCACCTGTTTTTGTTGTTCATTAATTATTGCAATTTGAATGCAATTAACGATTACTGGTTTGAATTAAACACCATGCCTAATTATCCAGACATTTCCTGCTCTGACTCAGCACTTAGTTACCTCGTAATGTGATTTATTATTTTTGCTACAGATCTTAGTCTTCTAGCTTCTTTGTAACTCTTTGTTGTCTTAGAGATAAATGCAGACAGAAGTTCATACGTTTAATGAAGATTGAAGTCAAATGAAAATTTAATGAATTGGTTGGAAGGAAAACCTTCACCTCTGGATGGTTCAGAATTGAGAATCCCTGCTTTAAAGGACAAGTTTCACTTTTTTGGACTGAAGATTTAATTTGGAAATGGAGCTGATGAGCACGGTAGTCCTTTAGTTAGGGAACTGGAGCAAAGGAATACAGTGTGTTAATACAGCTTTGTGTTGAGCTTGATCTTCAGAATTTGATGTTGGATTTCTTCTGTGTGCAGGTGTATAAATGCTGCTTAGCAAGGAGCAAGCTTTAAATTTGCATTCTAAAGTATGATGTGTATAAAACAATATTTCAGATTTAAATAAGGTTACAGTTGTCTGAATGTCTGAGATGTGGATTGTAGAATTTGCTGACTGTGCTGGCTTCTCTTGTGTTCCTTACAGTTGGGTACAGAGGTTTGGTCATGAGGGACTTGGGTTGCTTCTGGACACTCTGGAGAAACTGCAGCAGAAAAGACAGTAAGGATTTTCTGATTCTTTTCTCCCCCACAGCCAGGTATCTTTTATTTAAAAAAAAAAAAAAAAAAAAAGCCTAATTTTTTTTTTTTTCTCCTCTCTTCCAAGTCAGGAAAGGATTGACAAGAAAAGCCAACATAAAATAATCCAGTGTCTGAAGGCATTCATGAACAACAAGGTACTGCAATTGTTGTTTAAAAGTGTTATTGCATGGGTGTTGAAGACTTGACACCTTGTATTACTGAAATTATTTCAATGGATTAAATTTTTTTTATTTTATTTTTTTTTTTCCCTCTTCTTTCAAATAGTGTTTAGCCGGGTTTTCTTGTCGTAGCTTTTCATGCTACCTTTCCAAGATGCGTATTTTTCTCCTAGCAGAAAGAGCCGCGGCATTTTTTTGTTGTGTGTTTTCCTGGTCATCGGCCGTCTCATGCCCAGTCTCACAGGTAGTGGGCACGGCAGGCCTTCATTTTTAACATGTAATGCAGTTTTGCTATTCGCTGTGGACAGAAGGGTTGGCTGTTCTTTAACTGTCAGAGCATGTAGACGTTTATTACTCATTTGGAATTATGAATTATCTAATATTGGTGAATTAAAAGCCGCATTGCACCATTTACATGTCATACCACATACTTATCTTGATCAAAATGGTTTGTCTGTGCACTAACATTTTGTAACCAGTGTGTGCAACTCGAACAGCCCTTATAACAAAAGTAATAAATCTGGTGCTTGAAGTGTTAACCATTAAAATTATTTATAGCTGTTAATTTTTAACCAATAGCACTTGTCAAACAATTTTCTTTTTCCAGTCATTAATGGTTTACTGGTTAACTGATGAAATCCCTAATTTATACAATTTATTTTAAAATAATGAATGTAAATATCACATTATTTTCACATTGAAATATTTGGAGAAAATGTACTGGTTATAGTAATATTTAATGATTAGCCAGTGGAATCCTGGAGATATTCTTCCAAATTATCAAACATCAAAGTAGGAAACTGACAAATATGTGTTTACTTCACATAATTTCACAACACACCATGTATCATATTTCCATCACTGGTCCCAGGGCTGTATTTTTTATTTTTTATTTATTTATTTTTTTTAAACCTTGAGGCTTTTCCTATCTGCTCAACCTGGAGTCATCACAGGCCTGTAACATTAACGGACATAGCATGCTTCCTTTTGAACATGGAAAATTGCAAACAAGAGATTCTGGCCGTTTTAGCATCTGCTTCTTGCCTTTTGGGGTAGCTGTTTGGAGGCCAGGCCTGATATGTTCTTCGGAGTCTGAGTGCCTTCTGGGCATGTGCTTGTCATGGTGATAACTGCTCCAAAGCTAGACTGCTGGGAATTGTGGTGTTTGTGCACAAGATGCACTAAACTTAACACTAAATGTAAGTTCCTTAGGTCTCCGACTACTTCGTGTTTTATCAGAAATGTGTTAGGATCGGTTTCCCCCCACCTTAATGCTGGCATTCCTGAAATGTTCTGTGTATGCTCTTCCTGTAATTACCTTTGAAGCAGTTCACTTTCAGTGTGAAAATCGTTTCCATCAGTCCAAATGGGCTCATTGCTGGCCTGGAAACCGCATGCATGCACAAACTTAACGTTTTCTGCTAGCACCGATGTACCGCTTAAAATAAACTTCTTGCCATGCAAATGATTACAAAACACAACACACCTGTTGTTGACTTTGGAATGCAAACAAGCGCCAAATCTTTATTTTTCTTTTTTGTAGTCATTTTAAAACCAGTCATAGCTTTCTAGAAGTTCTGCTTACTTTGTAGACACAGTTATGTTTGAAGTCAGCACCAAACCTCCTGACTGGACACACATTTCACGTTGTTTTTTTTTTTTTTTTTTTTTTTTTTTTTTTTTCTCTGGCCTTGCCTTGTGCCTCTAATTCCTGTGTGTGCACACCTTGGCCCCTGCTCATTTTTTTCAGCCCAAATTACCTGCATTTATTATCCCAAGGACAAAGGAAACAGGAGGCAACGCGTCCTTACCGTGCCTTTGAATTTCAGTGCCTCACGAATGTCATGTCAGTGCTTGATCAGTAGAAGGTAGAAACACGTAGATTTTTACATCAGAAATACTTTCATACAGTAATTAATTTTTTAAATGGTTTCATTTCATATGGTAATTCTTTGGATGTTAGTGATTGAAGCCGGGAAGGTTTAAAAGTGTGTTGCATCATGCTGTCTTGGCGCTTAGGTGCCATATTCCTCTGTGTGTAATTAAATGGAAATCTCAGTTATATGACAATCTCAGTTTCTGAAAATGAGGCAACGATGGACCTCATCTTGTTACAATGTCAGCAGCCATAAAACGAATGGGATTATATTTTGGATATCCATTAAGAATTATGCAAGCTCTTATGGTTTTGTTGTAGTATGGTCTGGAGCGAATCCTTGGCGAAGAGAAGACCCTTACGCTGTTGGCTGGAGCCATTGACCCTTGCCAGCCTGCCATGATGACTGATGTGGTCAAATTGCTATCGGCCATCTGCATCGTGGGCGAGGAAAACACGTACGGCCGACTAAACGTTTTTGCTGTTCCTTCCTGGGAGCTGTGTAACTCTTACTAATTCTGTCCTTCCACTGTGTAAATTATTGCATTCTTTTTAATTTAGCCTCAGCCTGAAGACACTACAGGGCAAAAAAATCTAGTTAGCACTGATTGGTTAACTCCTACTGTTTACTAGCTTGCAGTCTGTCAGTAAGCAGTGATTATCACTTATTTTAAACCACCCCTCTCTGTAGTAATTGTGTTGCCTTGTATGAATAAAGATACAAGTGATTAGTTAAATTTTTCCCTCTCCCAGAAAAAGCTTAGAATGGTATAAACAAAATGAGCAAAAGATTTGTAAACCTCCTTGTAGTAAAGGTTGGAACAGCACTCAATATTCCACACTGTGCTCGTGTTTGCTGTTTGTTTGCTCATTCGTTTTATTTCCCCGTTTAGTTTGGAGAAAGTCCTTGAAGCCATCACCACTGCTGGAGAGCAAAGAAACATTAAAAGGTTCAGCCCCATCGTGGAAGGTCTCCACAGTCGTCCTGTGTTATTACAAGTAAGTGCTAAGCTGCCGTTGGCTGGTCAACTGAGCACTCCAACATTTAATTTATAAAGCAAAATTAGTACCTTCTGCACAAAGTGTCAGAGACTCTGAAAATGTTCCAAAATTGTAAAATGTCACAACTATTAAACAGGTTACTGTTGTGTAAAAAAAAAAAAACAAAACAGAACGAGCAGAGGTTCTTGAAATTATTATGGCGCGTTTTGCACCTATGAGTCTGTAAACCCTGTAAAGGACATGGAGGAAGTTAATGCATTTAGTCCATGTGTCAGTCTTTAATATTTTAATGTTCATTTGTCATCTTTTATTCAGTCTTTCATTGTGGAATTAAGACATTTTACTTCTCTAAAGGTTCATACTCCATCTTGAGTGAATCACATTTAATCCAAAACTAAAAATTTCAGATCACATTTTGTGTTTTTGAACACAGGGTGTTGGTAACAGTAGCTTTCTTGCATTATCTTTCACAAACTAAATGTAATTTGTAGGGCCCCGTTGACCCTTTCTGGGCACCAGGTAATACACACACTGTGGCTGGAATTCCCTGAGTTAATAAAATTTCACTTAAATTGTTTATACTCCATCTGAACTAGTGACGAATTCATATACCACTGAAAAACGTTTCCAGCAGTATTTAAAGACTCAGTGAAATACCAGAACACAATAACATTTACGAACTTTACTGCACAAATCAATAGCTGTATACAGTAAACAATATGTACAAATGTCACCCTCAGATTCATGCACCACTTTTCAAGGTTTACATTAAAACCTGGCAGCTGACTCTTACCCCGCCTGTGTCGGCCAATAAATGGATTAAACTCTGATAAAGACCCCGCAGCTGACCTGAATGGCCGTCTGGGAGGCCACAAACAAAATGGCCACTTTGCTTCAAAGTATCACCTGAAATAAAACTTCACCGATCAATGGGCTTCACTCTGAGACCTCCAGTCTTCTACTCGTCCTGTAGTGCAGGTCCCACCACAAATGTTTTGTCCAGTAGTGTTTACCCAGCCAGCCAAAAGTTATCCACCTGGTGCATTGTGAGCTCTCCTGTCCCCTGTCTCCTGCTTCTGGATCCTGACAGATTATACACATTTCAGCACAGCTTCCACAACTCTTGTGCTGGGCACAGAGATATCACTACATGTAAAAGTTGTTCCTGTTTCCTAAGAATAGCTAGTTAATATTGAATGTGTGTTTTAAAAATATTTGTCTCTGGGCAATCCAAAATGAACCTCCTGTACTCTCTTGGGGACCCTCCTTGCCCCTCCCCCTTGTTGCTGGGCTTCCCAGACTAATCCCAGTTGGTGAATTTTTAAACAAGAATCAATTGCATAACGTCAAAATAAAGATTTATAGGAACCTAAAGTAAAAGATGCATAGTCCACATGTTAACTCTACATTTCCCCTGAACATTATATAAATAAATTACATAACGTTATTAAAATTAAAACATGAACACAATACTGTCTTAAACTTGCAAATAAGGTTGAGTACTTTTTAATCCTTCAGACCTTATGTTATGTCAAACTTTATTGCACTGCTATTCATTTAATTGCTTCATTTTGAGGTTCATTTTACCATTTAGTTGCCCTTTATTAACACAGCAATGGTGATTGCTTATAGATTGCTTGGTAACAGGAAGTTTTTAATTCTGATGACAGTGATGCTGTGTCTTGGCATCTGTCACCGACTGCATTGTCAAAAAAAATGAATTTGATTTCTCGACTGTGCAGCTATTGGCACTAAGTGAGAAAAACAACTTAATAAAATAGTTGCGGAGACCGAACTACTTGAAAGAGCATCTTTCAAGACGTGATGACATTAAGATGGACAGATGATTGATCGTTCGTCATCACACCCATCTCAAAGTCCTGACAACACAAATAACTCAAGTCTCATTTCTCCTATGGTGTTTATCTCTTCTTGTTTCTCAATTATTCATACTTTTGTCATGTCTTCTCTCCTGTGTACTCAGATATTGGAAATTCTTTCCTCAGCCGTTTCAGCTTGGGGAGTTAATCTGCCGGTGTCTTGAGATTGTGACAGGTGCTCTTCCTCTCCGTATCTCCACGGTCTGTATTCTGTCAGCCGTAATTAGACAATTGCTCTCGCCCGTCTGTATAAGAAAATTTTAGCTAAACGTTTCCCAGAGTGTAGAATAACCGGTTCCTTGTCGGAGGCAAAATAAGACGGCAGGAAGCAGAGATGATCGGTTGTCTGTTTTGAGGTTAGGAATGAGAACTTCTGAGTCCTGCAGGTAGAGGAGAAAGCTGCAGACTAAGGAGTAAAACCTGCGGTGGTCTTTTTACTGTTCATACTTTTCTCTTGACCCTTGAAAAGGCAATGCAAGAGCTCACTTTATATTTATAAAACTGGAGCCGTTTTACACGTCTTTTGTGAAATGAATGCTTGGTTCATAAAGACAAACTAATGCGCACACAGCAGATTCATTTTCTCTGAATTTGGAGTTTTAGTTGTAACTTTTATACTGCTTGTACTGATTAAGACATACACTATTTGGGTTTAAAACTGTAGTGATTGTCAATGGTCTTTGCCCTAAAGCTCATGAAAAAGCTGAAACAGTTTTGTAGCTTGGAGTACTTCATTAGGTTTGGGATATTGTTCATGTTCTTCCCCCCAGGCCTGGAGCTCGTGGCAGAGATTGTCTGTACCTGACAGCATTGCTTACCCCTCACAATTTTAGTTTGCAGGTGAAGGATGACAGGCTTGTTCTACAAAAGGTCACTGAAAGTATTTGAATATTCATTTGCCCTAAACAAGACCTTTCTTGGCTGTTGCATGACATTGCTACTCGTGTTCATGAGAGTTAGTACCATGAAGTGTCGCACACTCTTCCGTGAACTAACACATACTCCTTTCCCCTTTAAGCTGCATGCGTAAGATATATTTACATAAAAAGTGAAAAGGTATAGCTATATCTAAAATGTACAGGGGTAAAATATAAAACTTTTTTTTAAAACTATACTTGGTTTTAAAACTATACTTGGTAAAAAAAATATAGCATCACCTTCACACTTAAGCTGTAATACAAGTTATCACCCCCCAAGTAACATAATTTGCACAGAACAAAGTGCTTTTTTTTTTTTTTTTTTTTAAGTCCTGTTTTGCTAGAAAAAGTAACAATGCAAAAATAACATGGGTGGTTTGAAAAACGACAACATTGTGTCGCCTGCAATTTTTTCAGAAAAACGCAACGTATTGACGTTGTTCAGACCCTACTGCATCGTGATCCCCACCGTACATGTATTCATAAATAAGTTGTAATGTTGTGTCCTACTTTGAAGGTGGAAGGGTCAGTGGTTTTCTAAGACCAAGTTAAGGACTACATTAGCTGCGTTTCTTAGCAGTGCAGGTTGGACTGCATGACCATGTCGCACACTGATTTAGCAGCAGCTAATTCATGCATTTCCTATTTAAATTTTTGGACATTAGTTTCTCCATCACTTATTTTGTTACTGGGCTTTTGTCAGGAATGGATCGTTTATATAATAGAACATGATTGCAAAACGTAGACCAGATTTGGTTTGGTGTAGAAGTCCAATTCGTCTTAATGTCTGGAGTTGAAGAAATTATTAGCATGGTGATGGTCAGAGAAGCAATCCATACGTTTTTGTACTGATTTAACTAGATGTGTTAGAACGGTCTGGTTAAATACTGCAGATCTTTGAGATCGTTGATAGATGACCTTAGCAGTGATAAGATCTTTTGTAGATGAAAACTACTGGATTGTCGAAAGGTAGAAGCCGTATTAGTGATGTTTGTTTTTGTTTTTTTAATTTTCTTTTCTTATAAGGAGGTGCAGAGTTTTGAGGTGAAAGAAGAGCAGGTCTCTGCCTGTAATTGTGAACAGCACTGGGGTCAGGGTTGGTTTTCTGAGAACCGCTGTCAGCCAGTGGGGAGAAATGTGAAGACAGGGAGCGACTGAGGTCAGGAGAAATAAATGGAAGGAAGTGGGCAAAGGTGGTGTTCAGTATGGGAGAGGAGAGAGGGTCCAAAGAGCAACCACGGGAGGCATTCTGTTCACACTTCCCTTGATATGTTGTTTAGTGCATGACTCCAGTTCATGTGTACTTCAACATATTTACATAAACCAAATTAATCTAGACCCAAACTTGCGGTGATTAATAATTTTCAGTGGTCACCAACAGGTAAATATAGATGTTGTTCTCGACCATCTTCAATTCCGTTATCTCTCGAAACGTTGGAATGCACATGTGCAGATGGGAGCACAGGAGTCCCACGCGGGAGTTTCCTCCACAGGCTGATGCTCCTCAATGTTATCTGCCGCAGGTTGCCTGCATGCAACTCATCAATGCCCTCGTTACTTCGCCCGACGAGCTGGACTTCAGGCTGCACATCAGGAATGAATTTATGCGCTGTGGTCTGAAAGAGATATTGCCGGTAAGCATCCTGTAGACTTTCTGTGTATTAATATTTAAATGAGTTGTCCGCTCGAGGTGAAATGTATTTTAAAATGCCTCTCAAGAGTTTATAAATCCTGGAGGAGAGGTCATGTGTCTGAATTGGTACCGTCAACAAGGTGTGCAGGCGCCAGTGTGTGTTTTTATTATTTATTTTTATTTATTTATTTTTTGTAGGCTTTTGTTGACTGTTTTTATGCTTCATCGAAAATAGTGCAGACAACAGAATGAATAATTAAATTTCTGAAGTCTTTCTCTGAGTTAACAGTGTATGAGGATTGAGTGATTTGTAACTGGTGGATTTATTATTCAGAAAAGAAGCTGCCCTTTGGGTTTAATTCCAAATGGAAATGAAAAATGTATGGATTTGATGTTTGACTTTAGACACCCTGTTCTGTATCTGCTTTTGATTTTTTATTTGTACATTTTTATTTCTGCTGTTTCTTTCCCAGCATCTGAGTGAAGTCATGAATGATGCTCTGGATATCCAGCTCAAGGTGTTTGATGAGAACAGAGAGGAGGACATGATTGAGTTCTCTCACCGGCTGGAGGACATTCGGGCAGAAATGGAATATCCTTAAGCTTTTTTCCCCACCCCTCTTTGTTCCCTCTTGCTCACATGAAATATTACTGTTTCTACAGCTTCTCTTCCTTGTCTTCAGAGGTAGAAGCTTGCTAGTTTTGAGGGTCAAGTGACTCTACCTTTTGGTCAATGTTTTGTCCCAGTTCTGGGAGGGTGAGGGGTCATTGTCTTTAGGACGTTTGGCTTTAAGTGCATAGATATAATCCAGTTGTAGGTAATTGTATAAATGATAAAATTAAATTGACATTCATTGACAACTGTATATTATGTTAAAATGGCTTTTTAACAAAGAAATTGTGTATCCATATACTTCAAGATTTAAAATTGTATTTACAGGTAGCCATATAATGGTCTGTGTTGCAGTAATTAATTTTCTCCAATCTTTACCATGAGTGAGTTTTAAATAAATATTTGATTTTCCTCATTAAAAAGTTAAAGTATTGTATACGACACTTGCTCTTGTACTGTTCTTTAACACAACGTACTGATGTTACCGATGTTTTCAACATTGTTCAAAGCATGGTGAAGGACACAAATGCTGAAGGCTACTTTCTGTCTGTTCTCCAACACCTGATGCTCATCAGGAATGACTATTTTGTTAGGTAAGTGCATGGCGTCTTTTTGTTTGCTAGGGTCTGGTTTGACATGATTAAGTTTATAAAGCCTGCAACCTCTTGCTTTCCGTTAGTGTATTAGAAGCAATCGTTTTGCATATTGTTCTGCCAAAACGGCATTTCTCCTACATATTGATCAATATAACATTTAGAAATCATAAACTAAATCACTGTTCTTTCACATGATCCATTTAGGACTGCGGAAGTGCATAATGTGAAAATAAGTGTGAAGGATATTAAGTGTTCTGCTGTCTTAAATCTGACACTGAGGAACAAATGTGGAATCCAGTGACTTTAAGTTCTCACCATCTGAAGATGTGCAAGGCAAAAAATTTTGTTTAATTTTCAACAGCAGGGTATGAGTGAAACTTTTATAAAACCTTCACTGATTAAATTTAATCTAAACGGATGGAATGTTGAAAATGAAAGCTTATGACTGAAATGATGATGTTCTAACAAAGCATATAATTTTCTTTGAAAATATAAGATTTAGAAGATATGGTAATGTCTACATAAGCAAATGCATGGATAAAGCCCTGAATTTCAGTGCTGGCTAATTAAACATGAGCCGACATGAGTGTAACTTAATGTCTGCTTCCCCTTCACTGTGTGTGTGTGTGTGTGTGTGTGTGTGTGTGTGTGTGTGTGTGTGTGTGTGTGTAAAATGTGATGGTGTTCTCTTGTTCTGCCCCAGAGATTAACTGGCCAAACCTTATCTTGTTTCTTCCACTGCCTCTGTGACTATCGAAAGCTTTTAAAGTGTCTTTTGGATATTTAAAATTATGCTCTTTGCTCTTCTGCAGATGTTTTGAGATCATTGTGTTCTGGCTATAGTCATGTGTGGACTTACCAAAAGTATGTTGGGAGACACTTGGTCACCTTAAGTGAGCTAAGAAACACAAACATAGGAGTTCTGAGCATTGGATAAACCACTGCCCAGTTCCTGAGTCCTGCCATTTCACATTGCTTGAAAGACCTGGGTTTGGGGAGTTGGTACATTTGTCCTGCTTCACCCTCCACAGTGCTGGATGATGGTGATAGGCAAGTGTTTCTGTCACACAAACTGGCTTTCTTGATGTGAAAAACACATTTCAGTGCAGCTGAAAATCATTGCTGGCCAGGTGCATCGTTTGCTGGCTGTACCCTCTCTGTTCATGAACGGGTTCGTTCAGCATGACGTTATCGAGCTGAGATTGTCCTTGGGAAAATGACAGCGAATTCTGCTTAGTGCAGCTGCTTCTTGAGGCACTAGCTATCAGTCTAGTGGAGCTTTTGTGCTAAGAGGTGGGACGAGGACCTGTGACATCCACCACATGCCTATCTCTTAAGAATGGTGGAAGCTGTGGAGTTAGCTTGGGCCTGAGTTCCTAGTGTGCAGTGCATCTTCCTCAACCGCGGTGAATTCAGGATACTTGGAGAACTAAGGAGTTAATAACTAGCTTTTTCGTGCACTTAACAAAATGGCCCCTCTGTACGCATGTAGTTTGATAGTTTTTGTCATGTAATTTTCGATTGTGACTCTTTGTACGTTTCTGAGCAATTTACAGAGTAAAAGGTGAAAAATACCAGTATTTATTTTCAGATATGCAGTTCTATGAAAAAAGAAAAAAAAAACGGCACGCTCGGCTGTTTGAACGCTGGTTTAATTTGTTTCTAATCTTTGACAGGCCGCAGTACTTTAAGGTTATAGAGGAGTGTGTGTCTCAGATTGTCCTGCACCGCAGCGGCACCGATCCAGACTTCTCGTACCGCAAACGTCTGGACGTGGACTTCAGTCATCTCATAGGTGAGCTCTTTCCAAAAGCTTTGTAAGTGCGCGCATACACACGTGACAACTGACACACTCTCACCTTTCTTGCAGACGTGTGTGTAGATAAAGCACAGGTTGATGAGTGTGAACAGAGGCTCTTGGAGTTGACACAAAAGGCAAGTATTCTTTTCTCCTGCATTCATATCTAATCTTCAGAGTACTGCTGTTCAAGACCTTTTAAAGAAGCAATTTTTGTCGTAAAGGGCATGTTGTAGAAATTAACTTGTTTTGTAATGAATGGTGTTCTGGTTATAAACAGTGGCTGTACAAATTCTGAATTTTATGATGAGAACATGTCATTTGGTCAGTTTCCACCTGGCTGTCTAGATGAGGGTTGCTGATATTCAGAGTAACTGCCTTGATAACCTCTAGTCGTGTTACTTGTTTTGCGTATAAAGGAAAAGCACTTAGTTTCACTGCAGCTGTTTTTGTACTGTTCCACAGTTATGCTGAAAAGCATAAAGTTTATATCTACGTAGCATTTCCACAGCCCAAGTTTAACGAGGGTCTCACAGTTTAAGCTGAGAAGGCAGTAAGTGTGTAATGCATATTTACGTGCCCACGGTGGCTTTGCACAGGAGAGCCAAGGCTGCTCACTGTTTGATCTCTTAAAGGGATTTCAGTTCTGCGCCGGTTGTACAAGCCTTATCCTCTGCGTGGCTAATGTGTAGGTCTGCGTGTCAGGTGCTGGGGCCACACGTGGGCAACTCTGCAGAGCAGAAGTACCTGTAGATGGTAGTTTGTGTACAGACAGGTCACATTTGAGTTCATGGTGCACTAGCTGGCCAGTTAAATACAGTGCAGCCAAACTGCACTGTTGGTACATGCCACTGACCTTTACCTTTCTTGTATGCACATTTAGGTTTTTTTTTTTTTAAGCTTTTCCTTTGCATTCTCACTGAGAGTGATCAACTGGATGTACTGTGAAAGTGTCATCACACCTCAACTACACCGTGCCCTTGATGTACCAGCGCTGCTGTGCTTTTTGTGTTTCAGTATGACGAAGAGTACATGGGCAGACAAGAGGCCCAAGATCATTTGGCCAAGAAGGAAGAAAGAATCAATGAGCTGGAAGCTGAATTACGGCTGTACAAATCCCAGGTAACACAGTTTGATCTTATGTCCAATTTGGAGTTGATGTTACATTTAATATTGTGTACCTATGTCAAAATATGGATTATGTTGATCAGAACAGAAGAAAACAAAAGTCCTCTTCCTCTACACACATCGTGGCTCCCAACAGAAAAGAGGGATTATACTGAGCTACATTTTATCAGTATATGGAATTTCTTTCTAGTGTTTAATATTTTTTGTGCTAAGTGAACAATTCACAAGTCTTACTATAGTTTTGAGGGCCTTTTGGCTTCTTAGTATAGTCAACAGATTTAGATGGACAGAAAGTTTATTACCGGTATATAAAATGTTAAAGCAGTAAAACCAAAATTTGTTTGTTTTATGAGGAACATAGTTATAATTTGGTGCTGGTGTTTTAAGACTGACATCCAGCTGGGAAATGAAAGCATGTCAGTGATGTTTCTGTGAACACAGGAAAGTTGCTCACTTGTGGAATCACTGTGGTAAATTCAATACAGGTTTTATACCTCAAGAGGTAGTGACTGCAAGGAGACCGTCACTGACCTTTTGTGAGTCTTTAATCTAAAACTGTTGCACAGATCAATAAGCCATTTGCTTTGTACCACACAATTTATGGAGCTTTGTTGCCCTGGTTACAACGTTTTGATTTTACCTTTGAAAAAATAAAATTGCACCAAAACTGCCGTTAGAAGGCTTTGTGAGTCACGTGCTTGCATGGTTAACTGTCCATTCACCTGTCATTTCTAATGGTTACAGTGTGACAAATTCTATTATCAACTCTTAAAAACTACGTCATACTTTTATCAGTTTGTTTGTGAAAGTGAGCACCATTATGTAACAGGTTTTAATAATGCTGTTTGTGTACATAACTAACCAAATAATTTGGTCAGTCAAAAGCTCTTGTTCTGTATAAGTGCTTCAACACCAAATTTCAGTATAAAGAAATCTGCCGTTTCCGTAGAAATGTTTTTCGGTTCTGTTGATCATTGTAACTGGTGCATAAAATGTGCAGCTTTCATTACAGAACAGCTTGGTTTCCAAAAAAAGACACTCGGATGCTCCGACAAGAGGCAGGTTTATTTATTTATTTAGTTTTAAATGGCACCAGTGTCGCCGTGGTTTAACGGAGAGGAGTCCCCTCCCTCCCTTGCGGTGCGCCAGCAGTTCAAGGTTAAAACATACGTGAGTTATGACAGCGCAGCCTTCGCTCCAGTGCCTCTCTGTCTGTCTGCGGCACGCGTGACCTGAAAGTGCACGGTGCGCTGGGCGTGTCTCCGCCGTCGCCGCGCACCAGCTGATTCGTGCTCTTTTGGAGAGGACGGAGGTGCGTTTCCTGCACGTTCCTGCAGAGTACCGATTCATCATTGCGCGGGCTCCTAGGGTGCAGGGATGCTGCAGGGCTCGTCAAAACAGCCGGACCATGACGAGCTTGACATGCGCCAGACCCACATAGCGTAGTAAACGCTTAAAAGTTAGGCTACTGTTTAATAGACATGAGGTTTTATTATGTATTTGTGTTTCTCTGGGATAATGTGTATGCTGTGTTTTAATTGTTAACAGTGTAATAGTCTAAGTGGGAGTTATTGCAATCCAGTTTACCTTGTTAATTTTAAGTGCCCTAAAATTTCATTTTCATTTGTGGATTGTAGGAGACCTTCTTTTTTTTTTTTTTTTTATTTGATTTCATTTAGTACTTTGACATGAGGTAATTAGTGGACACTTGTTTTCTTTCAATTAATCCAGTATGTCTTGGTAGTTTGCTTGAACTTGTGTGACTGGGTGTTCGCAGTATACATGTAGAATTTTTTAGATATTGCAACACTAAAGCAATTAAAAAATAAAAATAGAATTTCACGAACTCAGTTGGTGTATACATAATTTTATTAGCTTGCTGTGTTGTGAAAATACATGTGCAGTTGTAGATGGCTGTGAAGCCACTGACACTGCACCGGATGGTATTCTGTGTATGCAGACAGTGTCTGAGGCTAATGAGAGGGTAATTTTGTCTGCCCTTAAGAGCGAAACGGAGAAACTGCAAAAGAATAAAGTTAATTGTGGTTCACGCTTTAAGTAAATTCTACAAACACCAGCGTGGTTTAAGTTCACCACCCAGTTGCTCCAAGTGCTTGTGGATGAGCCTAAAAGTGATCGACTGTGTGGGAACGTGCTGTTGCTGTTTGTCCCCTCCAGTTTGGAGCTCTGCCTGGTGGCCCTCCTGCAGCCCAGCCAACTCCGGCCTCTGCTTCCAGCACTCCCGTATTGTCCCCTCCGCCCCCTCCACCTCCTCCACCTCCTCTGCCCCCTGCTCTCCCAGGCTGTAACCCTACAGGCTCTCTGTTGCCTCCTCCCTTTGGGGTCCCTCCTCCTCCACCGCCTCCTCCTGGGTTTGGGGGCCTGCTGTCCTCGCCTCCTCACCAAGCGCTGCCGTTCGGCTTGAAGCCTAAGAAGGAATTCAAGCTCGAGGTTTCCATGAAGCGTCTCAACTGGTCAAAGGTAACATGCTATGGCAGCCCTCTGTGCTTGCTTGTGAGTGGCTGAGCTCGAGACTTCAGGCCTGCTTTTCTGCTATAATGATCATGACAAATACCCAGAAATTGTTTATCGAGGTCAAATTCCAGGGAAGAAATTTTTTTTGTAAGTATGGGCTTTTTTTTTTTTCTTGCAATATGTGTACAGCACATTATGAGGACCTTTTTTTAGTAGTTTATGAAGTAAAATGGCAAGAGTAGGGGATTTTGGGAAGTGTTGATTGGTTAGTTTTCATCTTGAATTGCCTAGGTTTTTTTAGTACAATATATGCAGCTTTAATTGTCACACACTGATTTTCTTAAATTGATATTTTCATCATTTATGGTGTCATGAAGTATCCTTTTGTTTCTCAATTTTCTTAATGCAAAATGTGTTATTTATATGGTAATGTACTGTGAATCTTCCAGTACATTTTATTTTCAGACAATGTCCTATTTGATAGTTTAACATGATAGTGTATGTGAAAATGCGTGCTTTCTGGATGTAGTTAAGTGTGTCCCTGTGTTTTATCCATCCATAGATCCGACCTCACGAGATGTCAGACAGCTGTTTCTGGGTGATGGCAAATGAAGACAGATATGAAATTCCTGAGCTCCTTGCCAGGCTTGCCAATACTTTTGGCTCCCAAAAACTAGGTGAGCTCTCTCTCTCTCTCTCTCTCTCTCTCTCTGCAGCTGAGTGAAGTACTCCTACAAACAGTGCACTTCTGATAAACCCACTGGGGAAAATGAGAAACAGCCTCTACTTTTTGAGTTTTGATTAATAATGCTGCATATATCTGAGGTGCATCAAATTGCAATGCCTGATTATTGAAACTGTCGCAATGCAAACGTATGTCTGTGTATATATAGAACACCCAGAATGCAGAAGTTTAAAAATGTACTTTAAGAAACTAATAGAAATGACATGTCTGCATTATTTCCAAGTACAAATTTATAATCATTTACCTGCTTTATCATCAGCATGGTAGCAGGTGAATTTAGGAGACCTTTGCTCACTTTTACACAGGCGATGCATTTTTGTAGGTGTTTCCTCAGATATAGCGCTTTTACCTGGGAGATTTAAAACTAAAGGATCCATCATTGTAGTCCTTACAGTAGGTGCTTTGTCATGAAAGATGGGGATTTTATGGAAGGAAACTATTATGCTGTTGGTATATTGTAGTGACTAATAGATAATATAAAAACCAGCTAATTTAACTACTGTACTACGACTGTTTGGATCCCCTACTCGGTCCTACAGTGTATATGCATGAGTGTGGATATGGTATAGGTATATATAACAAATGAAATTGTAGTATATGGAGTGGAAATTGATATACGTTTTAATGGAAAATCTTTAAGGTGAAACATAAAAGTTAAATTATTTAACACATCGTTGTTACTTATCAGTGTAACAGATGGATAAATATCACAGTTTATAATTTGCATCCAGCTCTATAACCGTCTATGCCATTCAGAATATGTAATAACACATTTCTCTAGTGATTGCCATTTTAAAAGTTATTCACGGTAATGGCCCAAGTCTTTTTTTTATCATCGTTTTTTTTATACTAATTACAGTTAAATATAATTTATATTTATTTTTCCTCTTGCATTCTGGCCATAGCTAGCTAGTTAGAATTATATAGGGTGAGTGATAGGGTGTATTGTGAAGAGAGGGTACCCAGGTGTGGTGACAGAAAGATGGGGGGGCAAAAAACTAATATTTTATTAAGCAAGAACAGTTGTCTGGGGGGATAACACTGAGGATGGTGGAAAAAAGTTCTAGTGCAACCTTTTTAAATTAATAACAACACAGATATATTATTAAAATGTTTGTATGTGGTACGAATATTCGAATGTGTAACTTGTGATTCCCCAGCCAATGAACAAAGCCTCAAAGCTTCAAAGCATTCAGGTCAGCCCTTGGAAAAAAAAATCTCGTTTATTTTATTTTATTTATTCATAAGCGTGCTAAATGTTTTTTATTGGCCTCCTTTATAATTCAGATCCTTACCTAAAATGAGTAGTTAGGGACTCCAGCTGGATGGCAGTGTCACAGAGTGGGATGCTTTCTACTTTACTTCTGAAAAGACACTCTTATCTCTGACCTACTTCACTGCTAAAACATACTGACATGCTTATGGTCTTTTTGTTTTTTGCCACAATTAGAAACAAACAGCAGAATAATGACAAAAGTCATTCTGAACAAGTGACAAAGATGTCCTTACGCTTTGAGCGGCTGATATGGTTATCTTTAGTCTGGCACACGGTTTACTAACACCTACGTGTCTTTGAAATTTTATTCATAAAACAAGGAATTGTATTTCTGTGCAAAATGCAGTCGAATCATCTGACTTAGATATGATGAAGTTTTTTTCTTCTCAGCAGTTATTGGTACCTGGAGGATTTACTAAAGAGCTTAAAATATTTGTAATTATTTTTAAACAGTTGCGGTGCCCCACATTTTGTTTTAAATGCATGAATTTGGTCATCTTGGGTGAAGTCAATTTATTTCATCGATCCAAGAACACAGATCTGTTTTTTTCCATATGATCTACAGATGTATTGGATGCTTGGTTTCCCAAAATTGTCTTCCTCTTGTAATTACATCACTTGTTTAAAAGTCATAATAATACAGTTATGCGCACTGGGACCAGTTCTTTGTCTGTGCTCCATGTATTAGCAACCCAGTAATGATTTATTCAGAATGCACAAGTTTTTGCTTTTGTACTTGTGTACCATACTTGTTTTTAAATTATTCATTGTAGCATCACTTACCTGTCAAAACTCTGCACAGTACAAGGACATTTAATAGTCTCAAGATGTCAGACAACTTTGCTGAATTATGTATATGGTTTAAGTAGAAATGCGATGTTAGAGGAATGCCAATTGGGACCTGTTCTTGATAGATGGTCTCCAGATGAGAAATATTGTATAATTATCATTAGTGTTTATTAGGGTGCTGTTGCTTGTTTTTAGGGGGAAGACACTAACTCCTCTTTTCTGTGGGGGGGAAACGTATTTGAATTAGGTTTTTTTTTTTTTTTGTAATGGTGTAAGCTATGCCCTAATTACTAACACCTGTTTTTGGTTGGTTTTAATGGAGCCATAGAGAATTTAACTGTGCCATAGAGACTGCGGGGGGGGGGGGGGGGGGGGGGGGGGGGGGGGGGGGGGGGGGGGGGGGGGGGGGGGGGGGGG
>JABJVR010000031.1:8989030-9003321 GCA_025773905.1 Chitala chitala
TTTTTTTTTTTTTTTTTTTTTTTTTTTTTTTTTTTTTTTTTTTTTTTTTTTTTTTTTTTTTTTTTTTTTTTTTTGTAGTTTAGCTGCATGTTGATGAACATGAAGTGAGTACTTCCTGGTGCAACTGGAGGGGTTTTTTGTGTGATTCAGGTCTTTTGTAATATTTTGTGGTGGTTTTTGTTTGAATGTTTCAGGCTTGTTAGTTCCTGTGAAGGTGAACTATGCATCCTGGTTTAAGTGTAAGAGACTGTTGACAAGCTGACCTTAAGCTCAAAATAGGTTTACCACACATCTTCGAAAGCTGTACTTATCACAAGTGTTTCCAGAGAGTATTTTATAATCTGTACGTGCTCTTACCTTCGTCATGGCTTACAGCAGACAGTGTCTGTGTGTCTGTCTGTGTCTGTGTGTCTGTCTTGAAGTGCAGATATTGTGTAGAAGACTAAATTCAAGGCAAGTAAATTTGAGTAGTTTTTTTTTTTTTAAGGCTGGAATGCATAAGCAAGTATCATTTTTTTTTTTCTTTTTCTTATTACATTGTTTCATTCCCTTTTTGTGTGGTCTGAATCTTCGGTATATTTTGTCATCCCTTAATGATTCCCCCAGTTGCTTAATGTATGCAGTCAGTTTTAAATGAAAGCCTTATGTAGTTTCCACTTGACCTTTAATCTTCTATATTGTTACTCTTAGGTGAGAACAGATTATTTTATCCTTCGGATTTATATTCAGTGAGCGATAAAGGCATTGTAAAGTATGTAAGTGTGCAAGTTCAATTTTTGGAAGACACCAGATTTTATTTATTTATGTATTTTTTTATTTTTATTTATTGGAGCTGTATGGTAAACAGTGCGCACCAAGCACAAATGTGCAGATATGTCATCTATTTTTCCAAATACACAATGGTTCGTACATGATAGGTTATAAAAGGAGGCATGTGTGAATGCAAAATGTGTCCTGTTGTGTGACTTTGTCACCAGTGCGTTCCCCTTTTGGGTGTGGAATAACTCCAGCAAATGTGGCTCACCTAAGCTCTGCCCATAGTTTGGGTATGTGAGTGTTTCATTACTGCGGGAATTTGTAATATTTTCATGGAATGGAACTGTTCTGTATTCGAGTTGACACAAGTGGGCAAAGTGACGAGAAGGTGTTCAAGACGTGTGCTAGTGGTAAATTTTCAGATGCTGAATGTAAAATTTTGTCACCTTGGGATCACAAAGAGCTTCAAACGCAACAAAAGAACACATGACATTGTGACACCATCATGGGAACACTTCTGCAGTTGTTAGGCACAGTGCCAAAATGAAAGTTTGTGCTGGACACGTAGAAGTGCCAAATACGTGAGAGTCTAAGGAAATTGCATGGATGACAGCAGAATTATCAGGCTTCAGTTCGATATGTATCCAGCACTGGTGCTCTGTTCCAGCTCTGCGTTTCCCCCCCATAAATCTTTTTGATCGTATTGTTTTGCATGAAGTGGACCTTAAATAGCATGCATCTGTCCTGTTTTACAACACACTGCTGTGCCACTAGGCTTATTGGTGTTTTTTTTCTTTTTAATTTTAATTTTAATTGACAATTAATGTAGACAAATACATTTGAAAGCAGAAAGTATTTGTTTTATTTTGACTTAATTCGTCTTCAAGATTCATAGCTGTCCCCCCCCCCCCCTCCATGGGGAGTGCACGAGAGCACGCCAGGGAAAAGATGACGGTGAGGGAAATCAAGCCGGGATGTAGGTCAGCCGCAAGGGGATTGCGTTGGCATAGCGTTGCAATAGCTGTGATCACACCTGGAACTGTGAGGGATTTACCTCTGAGTGAAGTTTAATGCAGCTTGTGTGTGATTTAATCATGTACAATAACGACATTGCAGGATCTTTTTTCTTTATTATGATGTAGGTGTGACGGTTTTGGTGCACCCTGTGACGTTTTTCACATCCAGCTTTGGATGAAGGATGACCTGCACCAGTCATGAGTTTTATTGTTTGAGATACTTTTGCCATCCTTTGTTTGTCTGGTTTATATAGTTTGGTGTCTCAGTGCCCTCAAAGTGCCAGTTCAAAGTCTGCTGTAAACCAACACTAAATGAAATGGCTATGAAATTGGCCTAAGCTTCTGCCTTTGTATTTTTTGGAGAATAAAATATCCTGCACTTGAAAAGGAAAGATGCTGATTCTCAGGGTGGAGTCAAATTTGTGCTCGTTCCATGAGCGGTCGTTTGTATGCCACTGAATTTTTAACATATAGAAATGTCATATCATGTGCTGTCTGCCATTTTGCCTTTCAAAATCACAGTGGCTGTGATGATGAAATAAGATAACGGAGGATGTTGTGTTTTATGGAACAAGTCAAATGATTTTGTTTTCTCTTTGAAAGATGTGTGTATTCCGGAGAGACAAAATAACCCGTGGCACTGATGTTATAGCCTGCTTCACCCTCTGAGTGTTTTCCCCCCTTTGGCCTTTCAGGCTGTGAAGTGTGAACGCTCAGCCCTTTTAAACACTTATTTGTCTTTGGTTTGGCCTGGAAATGGTTCTCCACTGTGGAGTACCCCAGTATGGCATGGGGAGCCAGCTGCCCGGTGTGTCCTGCAGCCTCTTCGAGCAATTACAGCACTCCGCCTAATTTCGGTTGCCCCTTTGTGTTTGCATGAGGGAGCCAATTTACTGCCTCCTCTAAGGATAAATTCAAACATCAGCAGTTGACAAGTCCTGTATCGTGTCTCGCCCTTTATGTAATCCAGAAAATCCAGCTTTAGTGCATTAATATGGCTGTAGACCATTAGTACACACGATTGGAAAGGGAATTACCGATGTTTTGAACTGTTGAACATATAAAACAATGAATTCCAAAATTGTTTAATTTGAATACACATTTTCTTATCTTAGAGGTCCTTGGAATATCATATTTGTTGCTAGGGCTCCGGTACAGTGTGACATCATTTCACACGCCTCCTGATGGAAAGTTTTCACCTCCCTTAGCATAAAACCCACAGCGAATTTTCCCAAAGTTTCCATTAACAACCCATTTATTATAAGTACGCACGCGCACACACACACACACACACACACACACACCATGTAATGATTTATTCAATTACTTATTACACCTTCGTCAACCTCTCCCAAACCAGAATGAGCTGCTTTTCCAAAGCCAGCCTTGGGACGGGACTTGATGGGTCAGTTTTTGCTTCATTTGGGTCCATTAGTCGTTCCAGGATGCCCTTGTGTAATTTTGGTGCAAGAAGTTAATAGTCTGGATGCTGTTAAGTTTGCCCTTTATTTGAAATTCTCAGTCACTCAGCAGTGAGTAATACAATATCATTTTTGGCCTGTAGGGTATTCAGCAGAGTGAAATGTACAGCTGACATTTGCAGAGGAATTATATTGATTCATTCAATGGAAACCAAATGTATTTCAACCTAATATATGAGTGAAATTTCTCACATTCTGGCAGCTTTGTATTAATTGCCAGAGCGTCTGGTGCCAGAGTTATTTTGAATGAGTTAATGTTAAGCCTTGCACTGTAAAGGCCTGTTGTAATTTGCTTTCCATTCACAGCTCACAAACACATTATTTAATATGTCGTTCAGTATTTACAACATTTGTTAGCCACAGGAGAATTAAGTCTATCTTATTCCAGGTTTTTTTTTCTTTTTTTCTTTTTTTTTTTTTAATCCTGTGAAATCTGGATATGCATACATTTACAGCTCCTCTGAGTTTTGTTTGACGATCCCTTATGACTTTCAATGCCACACTTATGAGTGTGCGGCCAGTGATTTATTTTGAGTTTGCAGGGAACGCATATAGATTGAGACGTGTCTATATTGTAATTGAGAGCAAATTTGTCAAAGCAAATTTTTCAGTTTTGAATAATTGAGTCCATGAGAGTAGAGGCCTGTCCGCATCCACACATTTTAAAGCCCCTCCCTCCCATATCCATAATAAATTTGCCGGTTTAATCCTGCCACATGCCGACATTAATTTTTTGGCCCGCCCCACTCACCGCATCAGGACACTAATAAGTCGCACTATATAAAAATGCAGAGTAGCATACAGTACACCTAACAGGTCAGATAAGCATCCCAATAAACTACATGCATTTAAATAACATTAAAGCAAAACAAATTAAATTGTTGCAATACACATGTACACCACTCCCCCCCAGTTTGCAGACCTATGTTTTTTAACACATTTTGTAGATGAAATCAGGAATAGGCTAAAGGATGTCATTTAATTTGCACATTTCATAATTATCACAATATATGCAACTGTAATGCAGGCAGGATTTTTTTTTTCTGCACGTTAAGTTGACAGAACTACTCTGAGGGGTTTTTTTTTTTTTTTTTTATACAGATTTTCTAGTAATACACAATGCAGTGGACCATTACATGTGAGTTTGTAGCCTTGTTAGGATATAGGGGCTAATGTACTTTAGAGGCAGAAATCCAAGGACATTATATGCTTTATCTGTTAGAATGGCAGTGCTGAACTGTGGAAAGCGTTAAGAGACAGCGCCGTGGGGTCAGCACAGGCATGGGTCTGTTTTAAAACTGCGCAGACACATACCTGAAATGTAAGTCTCTGAGACCATGGAGAATGCCCAGACAGTGTGTGTTCAGTTCTGTAGTGTGAGTGGGGTTATTTACATCACCCTGTTCTGCTTCGGGATTTGTAATCTCTTACCTTAGTTGCTTTTTTTTTTTTTTTTTTAATGAAGAGGTAAAGAGTTCTAACACCTGGACAATAGAATTAGTGTCTTATTTTCTCTTCCAGTGGACAGTGCATGGTTAAAACAGTGTGGGAAGAGAGTGTGCCGTTTTTTGTGTCGAACGCACGCTCGACTCTTGTAATCCTGGAAATTTGAGATGAAAGATGCATTTCCATACTGTGGTGAGCTGGAGACCAGCGTAATATGGCTGCGTGCCAGAGGCTGAACCAATGCAGAAGAATAATGAAGTGCCAAGGGTCCTCTGAACACGGGCTACTCTTCAATTCACTGTACACAGTGTGGGGTCTGCAGTATGGTGTGGCTGTACTGTGTGCTGGTCTGAGCAGAGAAAGAAGACAGCAGAAAAAAACCTGGAGGAATCAGAAGGGAGACAGTCGAGTCTTGCTTTTTAGACTCAACACCGTAAGGGGGGTGGCTGGTAGTTTTACCTCACACAGCCCCTCTTTAATCTGTTCACCTCTCCTGCAAACACCACCTGCCTTCCATTACATTTACTTGTGCTCATTTCTTTCTTTGGCAAGTTCCATTTAGAAGCTCACCTCTCCCTTTTTTCCCATCCACACTGTGAACTGCTTTGGGCTGGGTTTTTCCCCTCCTCTCTCTTTTTCCCTATAACCGTAGACGGAACTCAACCTGAATGTTTGGCTGTAACCTCACTTGATGTAGTGTATTAAGATCAGGTTTATACACTTATCTGTATCTCTTATTGCACAGGTCCTACTGAGTGACACATTACTGGTGCTTTTAATTCATTCTGTCCGCTGTTTAAGGTGACCATCCATCTCTTTTATCATTGCCCTTTGCAGATAAGTTTTTGCCTGTTGTATGGCTTGGTGTAGCAGGGGGTACTTGTGAATATGCCTTTAGCTCAGTTACTTGTTTTCACTGTTGCCATTTCCTGCCTGGTGAAGCTATAGAGATACAAGCATAACGTCACAGCTGTTAGTCAGAAAGCCAGGTGGCTGCCAGGATTCCTACTTATGCATTGGCCTGTATGCAGGTAATTGCATTTTAGAAAGTTGTATTTGGTTTCATCCAGGAGTTCTGTAGTGAAGTATGGTTGAAGTGTATTAGGTAACTGTGGTAATGGGAAAGGGTTCAGAGGAGAGGCCGTTTCCCTACACTGCAGCTCTGCCTGTGTCCTGTTCATGGTAAATGTGTGGAATGTGCTCTGCAGACTGTACAGAATTTTGTTTACTGTGACAGTGAATCAGCTCAGGACTGTAACAGTTGCATTTAATGTAGTGATTAAATTCCTTGTTCCTTGTTGATTTATTGTTCTTAGATTATTGTCTATTTTTTATTAAAACCTAATGGAAAAAACTTTGAACGAGTGAGGGTTTTATTAATGGATTTATAAAAATATGTGCAGACTGATCAGTAGTAAAAGCATTAATTTCCTGATGTCCTAGATACACTAATGATAATGGAGGACTGTTTTCATTGAGTTACTAGATGAGGAATGTGAAAGTTATTTGCTAAACAATGAAATGAATGAACAGCTTATTCAGACTACGCTGAATCGGTCTCCTGCTATGGAATGTGTTATTCGGTCAGTATGCTGGGTGCAAAACCAACATTTTAGAAGCTCATTTATATGATGACCAAAGGGACATTGATCAAGTGTTTATGAAGGGCAAGTATAGTTTAATGTATACGTAATTACAACTTTGTGTCTCTTTCAAGAAGCAGAAACCAATTTTACCTGCAGGATGGAGAATTTTTCTAAAGTTAAATCTCAGTTTTAATTCATACATCTCCCATCCCCCTTATACCGTTGGTAGAAGTTGTACTTTATAAAGGAGTTAGTATTAAAGGGTACTTTCCTTTATAAAATTGCTTTAACATTTTAAAATATCTTGTGAAATTTTGGTTACCTTTATGTAAACCAGCTGTCCTTTATTCAAGGGTTTGCCTTAAACCTTAAGGATGTCCTTCCTCCAAAGGGACTCTACTGTTTCTTGATACATTTTTCTCTGATATGTCAGGAGGCTTATGTCTGCTTTCCAGGGCAGTGCGTGCCTGGCAGATACCTCAATACCTCAGACAAAATACACTCTGCCAGGTACAGTGATTAGACTTTGCAAGTGGAGTTGCTATAATGCCTTACACAATATTAAGAGTGCCACTGGGCTCATGGTGAAGTGTGAAGTGTGTGCCAATCATAACCTTTTAAAATATTCAATCCTCCCCCCCTTCAAGTGCTTCACTATTGGTAACTGCTGTTGCCGTGCAGTTTTAGATGACAAAACTTGTCAGTTTACTTATGTGGCCTGCGTTTTTGTTGTTGTCATTTTGCATTATGAAGCACTGGGTGGGGCTTATTAATGTATTGCGATGGCTTTCTTTCGAGAGCGCTTGATCCAGAGCAGATGGACAGCTGAGTGACAATCCAAAGCCCGGGTCCTGCTGTCAGACTCCAGCTCTGCTCCAGTCAGTCTTTCATGCTTGCAGCCTTGCTGATATGCTGGCCCCCTCTCCTGAATGAGTCAGTGCACGGCTGTACCAAGAAGCTCCTGTGCCCTGCACTTCACAGTCCCTGCTTTGTTGGGAGCGCAGACATGTTTGTATCTGGAAGTCAGAGCAGCCGTTAGCAGTGGAGCGTCTCCTATCACCTCGGATTCGCCCTCTATGACGCACTCCGTCGGAGCCGAAATATCCAGTTCACCGTGTCCGCATGGCCAATTATTCCTTTTAATGGCTTTTTAACTTGATTTCCGTCTGTAGACGGCAGAATGGCAAACTCACTTACTGCACAGTTTGAAGCGTCTTTATTTTTGTCTAGCTTTTCATAATGCATGAGTCTCCATATGTTTAACACACTCCCACACCTGGCCTCACAATTTTTTCTTACTTTTCCATTATTTTATTTACACATGAATGTATCTCTGGGAATTCAACAGGAAAGGGGGTGGGTGGGTGGGTGGGGGTGTGTGTGTGTGTGTGTGTGTGTGTGTGAGATTTTTTTTATTTATTTTATTTTTTTTTTATACCCCACTCACCCCTGCGGGTGGTTTTTGTCTCTTTCAAGCTTGGGTCCTCGACCAGAGGCCTGGGAGCTTGAGGGTCCTGCACAGTATCTTAGCTGTTCTTAGGCCTGTGCTTTTTGGGACAGAGATCTCAGATGTTGTTCCTGGGATCTGATGGAGCCACTCTCCCAGTTTGGGGGTCACAGCCCTGAGTGTTCCTGTTACCATAGGGACCACTGTTGCTTTCACCTTCCACATCTTTTCTAGCTCTTCTTTCAGCCCTTGGTATTTCTAGAGCTTTCCATGTTTCTTCTCTCTGATGTAGCAATTCCAAGTGATAGCAGCATCTATCACTACTGTCTTGTTCTCCTGTTAATCCACCCCAAATTCCATTAATACACCACATTGAACTAAAGGGTTTATTTCCAGCCACATCTCCCACTTAACCAATTTATGTTATTGTTTTCTCATCCTACCCTACCATCAGTAAAGAGGTTAAGAATTATGAGGTGGTATCTCATTGACTTTACAAGGTGGTTGTTTTTGGACAGTTATGGGATTTTCTCTCTTAAACAGCTTGTTTGTATCTGCAGTTTTATTCTGGGCATTTAGCAAAATTGAACTGTAGCACCAGGCATAATTATACCATTCTGTATTTGCAGTGTATAGCAATGTGCCTATTGACCAAATCTAGTTCCATGTGCTTGTGTCTGATGAGGAGCAATTATTCAGGGGACTTAGAACTGAAATCTTAAAAGTTTAGTGGCTCATATTGCTGTTTCTAGACAGTAGAGTGCATTCTTTACTTGCCTGTTGTGCGTACGGTTTAATAAGCCGGTTGCAATGTGTCTGAGGGCAGCGTCCAGTGTTTCTACAGAGGCACCTTGTAAGATGATGGGGGTAGAAGTGCATTAATAGCTTATGATGGTGTGGTGGCTAAGGTGGCTTGTTCCAACACACTAATGCAGGAACACCCACTGTGATTGGACTTTTCTTTTTTTTCTGGTTTTTTTCTTTGAGTTCTGGTATTGGTTTTTTGCATTTGGTGTTTACGATAATCGTACATGTTTTAAAGGTAAACTGAATACACTGTACAGAAAATAATGGTTGATTTGACATTTTGGGCCAACAACATCTTCAGCCTGAAATTTTTTTTCAGACTCCCCCCCCCATTTAAATGCATGTTGTTAGCTCTATGGTCCAGCCTAATTCTTGCGCAGTTATATGCCTTTCATCAGGCCTGCTCTGATATTAGACCATTTAAAGTGTCAAAGCTTATTACACATCATTTTAAGCCATACAAGGGAAGGGATTTTGCTGGCAAACTGCCTGCACTCAGTATACAGGTGACTCACTCTTTGCAAACATGGCTTTTGAAATTAACTGTGGCGTGTGTCGTTTAATCTGAGCTAAACATAGGTTAAACACGTTTGATTTTACTTGAACGCAAAACTCCCAACCAAGCTAGAAGGCTGTCTTTTTGTCTCATTTCTGATATCTGCACAGTTGCTGTATGTTACATTAACTAATTGGTAGTAAGCCATGTTCTTGGCCCAGGTCAATAACTGGTACTAGTTTGCATGCCTGAATTATTTTTGGTGTCTAAACCCTGCTAAGTAAATACTGTACATTGTTAATAACTGTTAAAAATTGGCAACCTTTGTTGGTTTATCTTAATAAATCACACTGCACTCTAATTAATGTTTGCACCTTTTTACATTTGTAATGAATCAGAATACAGACAAAGACAGAAGGTAGTCTTGTGTGGGTGGGGGCGGGATTTAAATGAGATCATCCAGACCTGTAATTTGATTTACAAAGGAACACCTTGAGAAAAGGATGCAGAAAATATACATTGCAAGTCAGAGTAAAATAGATTTACAAATGTTGATTATTTTTTTGACTTGCATGTGAAAACATTATCAGAGAAAAACATACCAAACTTAACAACCCCGGGAATATTACCATAAATATTAGGAAAAAAACGTAACGTATACTCACGAGTTCAATCGATCACCATAAGTCTTTGTGTAAGTCGCCGATTACATTTCAGATAACCATACTGACTCTTTCATCAGAGGCATCATGGAATCTGTTTAGAGAAAGAAATCTGATACTTGTTTTTAATTTTGTTCAGTACCCTGCTGAAGTCGCTGGCTGGAAATTGTGAATTTAATAACTGAGGTTTTCTTGTTTAGCTGCAGAGCTGGGAGCCGTTCGATATGTCTGAATGCAGTGTTGCATTATGATGAATACACTCAAGTGCAAGATGGACAATTTGTACCCGACCTTGAACAGCACAGACTGATTGAGGGAACACCGTGGTACAGTAAGACCACAGAAGGAAGTGTGATCTTGGTGTCACATGGAGCGGTCCTTTATCACAGAAAGGAGTGTTCCCATTATGAAAACGGCTTCTCGGCAAGGCACCCAACTTTAATCTGTAAACAGCATGGGCTTTCTATTTCTCGTCTCAAAGTAGATTGAAGGATGGGCGTGTCAGGTTGCCAGAGCAGCAGAAATGGGTTCAGGAAACCATTTCTCGAGTTGGGACAACATCTCACACGCACGCACATACACACGTTCACTCGCACACAAATTTGGTATTGAGTGCACTGTCCTTAAGCGCTGGCAGGTTGCCTTGAACCATATTACAAGAAATGAGAATTTGTTTTTCAATCAGGTAGTGGAAGGAAAGCGGTATGTTGACTGATGGGGGAACAGCCTCTGTGTCTTTAGAACGTGTACTCTGCGGTCAATGGTGACGTTATCAGTTTTCTAGAAGGAGATCCTCTGTGTTTTCAACGGGCAGAAGAGATCTATAATTCTGAGGATGGATTTTGTTTACTGTTTCTGTACGCATGGAGAGACCAAAGAGTGAGGGAATAAGACATGTCTGTGTTGGCTTGTGTTCGAATTTCTGCTTTGCCTCTCAGGCAGTGGCTCCGTTTGGCTTGATGTGTTTCTCTTTATTGCCAGTGAGGGGAATTGCTATGGATGAGAATGTGACTTTCTGATATTGGCGGAGGTGTGATATTATTGAAAGTGAAACGTTGTGGTTAAGTGTGGTTCCAGCATAGGGAGACGGCAGTTAAAGTGAGCTGTCAGCGTAGCAAATGAAGCCATCTCAGTGGTAGGTAAATCAAAGTCCACAGAAGGTGCCGGTGCTGCAGTCCTGCCTCTCTGACGGACCAACTGGTTCCTGCTTGCAAGTCTGTCATGTCAAAACAGGGACATAAGTGTCAAAGGACATTTTAGGGTTTTATAAAGAAAAATGTCTTATTTAGTTGGTTGGAGAGTGTGTAATAATTTTTTGCTGTGTCTTGGATGTTTTTATATAAAGACTGTATTCTCAATACATTTCTCCTATTTTGTTTGGCAGAGAGGAAAGGTGGCGTTCATGGGCCAGAGTAGAAATACTAAATGTTAAGATCTGAAATACCACCGATAGGGATAGGGTTTGTTCAGGCTGCTTTCATTACGGTGTGGCAATAATAGACTGTGTCAGGTTTTGGAAGTTTGTGCCAAATTTTGAGTTGTTGTTTTGACTGTTATTCATAGTAACAGTGCAAACGTCTGCTCCGAGCTCTGCTGTCTGGATTTTTTACTTGCTCATTAAGCAACGCAGCCATGACGAGACTTGCTTTATACCTTTTAATTTTTAAATACAAAAGCAGTGCATGTCAGAGCTTTGAGTTTCTGCCACATGTGAGATGGCATTCAGATGTGCAATTCTACATATTTTTTAAAATAAGAGACAGATGTTTTGCAGTAGTCAATTAGATGGAGCAAGATGGCCAGGAAATTGGTGAGCTTCATACTGATGACATTCAGTCAAGACCTTCAGAAGAACATGCAGTCCCACTGGCTGCACTTTTCCTTTTTTTTCTCCCTTTGTTTTGTTTTCTTTGTCTTTCTTTTTTGCGTTCGTTTCATCTGCGACTTTAGTGGCGGTGCAGCAGAACAAACGGTGCTGATTTTTCAGTATGTGCGCCAGTGTGCTGAATTCCCACATTAGGTGTCCCACTTAACCATGACATTTAATTTCACCTTGGGAAGCACAGTAATGAAATTGTTTATTATATAGCACCAGTAAAATGGATTTCTATTACAGAGCATTTAGACGCATGCCTGAGAGTCCGGGTCGCCTTTAAATTGAATGCTCTAGAATGAGCTTCTTGTTTTAGTTTTATTTTTCTGTGCCCGGCTGCATGTGATGGCGCATCAGTGCCGGTACTTGAGTAAGTCAGACAGGATCCAGTGGTTTCGTCCATAGGTTCTGACCTATTTTTTTGCCTTTGAAAAACTCATCTGACTTGGAATGCAGGTCTTTCGGGTGGTCTTAATAGAAAATTAAGGGCTGGGAAACACGGGTAAACAAATATGACAGCGGACGGTCGTGTGGCCTGTCCTCTTGGTGCGGCGGAGGCGCGGTGCAGGCGAAGCTTATTGAGATGCGGGGGTGCGTCTCACCACCCCCGCGAGGGCTCGCTTCTGTTCTGGGCTGCTCCAGCTGTTGTCCGATTCAATTATGGGAGGAGCGCGATCTCTGCACTCGCCTTGACATGTCTACTTGTGGGACGACTTATGAAAGTGTCCCAACGTTTGTTGATTAAAGCAAAGCAGATATATTGAAAGGAGGGGGGAGAGGGGGACCATTTTTACGTTGTATAAATGACCTGCAGTTTCTAAAAATCCAAATTTAGTTTTTGGATGGGCCTTCCGGTATTAAGCTTTAAATTTGCAAATAATGAAAGCATGTAAATTGCTGTCCAAAGAAATTCTGGCTTTAATGGATACACCTTAATGAAGAAGGTTGTTTGTCATAAACGTATTCCATTTGTAGGTTGTTAAATTGAAAAGTAGTAATCTTAATGGATTTGTCAGAGTAATTATGGTGCTTTTTTCCTGCATTTGTATTGTAGCAGGCAAAGTCCATGTGTTTGTCTGTTTTTAATAATAACTTACAGAAATACTGAAGTTTTCCAAGTTCCACATATGCATTTAATGTTGGAAAATTGGTTTTATTGGCTGGTTATTGGTTTTATGTCAAGATGCTGCATATCACCAAATTCTTGGAATACATTTGCTCAGATTTACCCAAACTAACTAAGGAGAATAAACAGTGTAAGTTTCCGCTGAATTACGCTCATGTCATACAGCACAGACACCCTTGGGAATAATCTTCTCCTCACCTGAGAAAATTATTATTGTAACATTCCTAACACCAAGGGTAACGACTCAGGAGATCTACTGAAATAACAGAATACTTTAATGGTCATACGTATTTTTTTATACTGTGAATAAAAGAGGTGATATTTAATGTATGATAATGTTATTGTTGTTGCATTAAAAATAGAACCAAATTTCAAGTTCTCTGCATTTAACCATCTCACTGGGGGAGCAGTGGACAGCCACATGAGGCACCCAGGGTGCTAACGCCAAGTGTCTTGCTCAAGGACACATCTGGCCACGGGGCCCGGGATTTCAACAGAGGGACTTCAGCTTCCCATCTTGATATTCTACCCATTAAGCCCCCAAGCCACTAAAATTGTATAGAATTCTGTATAATCAGCTATAATGTTCATTCTCATGTTTGCTTGTATACATAGGCTGTACCTTCCTTTCTGGTGTGTATACAATGTATCATGCCAAGTCTTCACAAAAACGTCACTTTCATCGAACAACGGATGTGTGTAGGAGGATTTGGCATATATTGGAGGTGGTGTTGTCCTTCCTGATTTTTCACATTGTTGCTAAACAGGCTTTTAAAATTTCATATATGAACTGATTTATGGACGTTTCGATTTAACATTCGGAAATATCAGACATTGTCTTCCTCTAATTAGTTCATTAAGGTGAGGATATGCTGTACAGCCACTCTTGCTTTTAATCCCTTGTTCTCCAGTTAGGAAATAGCCATTAAAAGCATCAGAAGTAATAGGTTTTGGACTAAAGACACTAATATAATAACATCTTTTCCAAATTGGACCTACTTTTACCCCTTAATATATCTGCAGCAAAGAACAGGGTATCTTACCACAGTCTAGTGGCTTCATGTTTCGGAGAGTGGTGTAGAACGCTAAACATTACTGGAGAGGAAAGGACAAAGCCCTGTACTGTAAAATGAAACTGGGGAAGTATTTAATCCCATAGCACACTCTGAGTGACCTCTGACCCCTCACTGCTATCTGCTCCTATTGTCTTTGAGACTCATTAGTTTTATTTATTGTGCTCATAATTCTACTGTGAACAATAACGATCCACCACAATCTAGTACTGGGTGTGCTGTGACTCAGACCTTTAAAACAGCAAAACTCATCTTTGCTAATTGTAACTGCATCTAATTCATAGAAGTGCTCTGAAATTGGGCTGTAGTTTCAATAGGCGTAGTTTCAACTTCCTGGTGTTTTGGTCCTCAGCCTTGACCTTCTCTCTCATTCAGAACGTTTCATCTTTTCTTTTGTTGCTGTAATTGGAATTAGTTTGTCCCCAGTTCTGTCACTTTAAAACAATTTAGAGGTAAAAAGGTATTGGGGGGGGGGGGGGGTGTACAGTCAATTTAAACCCCCCCCCCCAAACAGGTTTAAGA
>JABJVR010000031.1:9003331-9016586 GCA_025773905.1 Chitala chitala
TGTTTTTGTGTTGTCATATTGCTGCTTCCCGCCCTATCAGATCTAACAAAAACAACCTTTCCCCCCTCTCTGGGGGGGGGGGGGGGGGTGTGGACCCAAAAATCCCAACCCCCCCCCCCCCCATACAGGTTTATCATTATATCTTGCCTTGTGGTCCTATGTTTGAAAGCAGTCACACTGAGTCAGTAACTGATGTGACTTTGTGTGGTTGTGACTGACCACCCTTCTAGTCCGGTGGCTTTACAGCACAAATGTTTACATGTTTACACACATGCAGTAGTTTCATTTACATCTCCCATAAAATATTTAGCTTTGTTGGCCTAATGGAGCAGTTACGTATGCTTCTAATAGAGCACGTAATGTTTTGTTTGATTTTTTTGTATTAATTGTTTGAAATTTTAATACGCTGTCTGACAAAAGCACACTTTCAGAATGACAGGGGCAATGAGGGGGAAGGGTAAAAACACCCAAGAAGTTTTGCAAAAACAGTGCGCATCTCTGAAGTATAAGTCTGACTAGCAGGCAGAATTACTTGCATTAGATGATCTGGACTGCAGGTTCTGATCAATGCAATTTATTACCGCAAAGCATAGTTGGGGTTTTTTTTTTTTTTCTACAGCATGTTGGAAAGCATAATTATCTTTATTTACATACGATAATGCCAGAATGTCATGAAGGAAAGGATAGAAGAATAGAAAATAGGAACAGAGGCAACTGATCAAGGAATAAAATGCCTGTCATGTTGAAGTAAATACAGTACTCTTCTGAAATGTATTCAGTGCTGACAAAATGTCTAACTGAGGCAGGGGGTGGGGGTTGCATGGAGCGCCTGCATACATATAAATTATACATCTTTTCTCTTTTTACAATCAAAACAATTTTAATAGACTGCAAGTATCAGAAGTCTCAGCAGAGGAAAGACAATTAAGGATCAGATACATCTCATTGGAGCACAGCTGATGAAGCGGGATGAATGTTTCACTCATGCTTGGTGTCAGACGTATCACACCTTTAATTTGAGCATTAGTCATTTAAAGGTCTTACTGCTACAAAAATTTACGTGAATCGCTATGTGCTTCCTGCTGCTGTGTTCAATTGACAGTGCACTTTGATTTAAATCGTTGTTTCTAATCTGTTTTGGGATTAGGGCAAGTCGCCCCCATGTTGATCACTCAGAACAGCGATCTGATTGAAGGTGATGCTGCCATGTGCCCTGTGCTGTCTTTGTTAACTTCCTGAGTACCTCATACCAGGCTATGACCTTTAATGTGTCCACAATCAAAATTCCATTGCATTGCTTCATAATATTTTAGCAATGATTTGAACAATGCTTATCTTCTGATAGCATTGACACTGTTACTCCTGCTTTTTCAGTTAGAAAATATTTCTCAATTAACCATATAAAAAGAAAAAATAGCGTTTTATGATGTTCAATTTTAAAGTATCAGTTTTTTTTTTTTTTTTTTTTTTTTACTAGGCTTTATGCGTTACTGATGTAGACAGAAATATCCCACGACAATTAGCACATGCAAGCTTGATTAATGAAATGATGCATTAACGTTGATCCATAATTGTGATGCATTTGATTGACTTAATGTAGTGGGAGGTGTAGCCAGAGGTTACTGGTAATTGTAGGTATGCAGGCAGTCTGCCGTGTCAGTTTATCATGTGTAATAGCTCTTGGTATGATGGAATGATGCGAGATGAGTGTGAAATTGATGTGGTGCTGTATGCCCACCTGTGTGTAGTGAGACAACACTCTTGCTTTCTCTTAAAACTACTTTGATGTGTTTAAAGTCTACTGCTTTGCAGGTTTGAAATGTCTTAATTCACAGACTTAATTTACAGTGACTTTTTCACCAGATCTTCATCCTCGTTTTTTGTTGAATTAAAGGTCTTCATGACGACCCCCCCATCCCCTTCTTTGTTTTTACACTTTATTATGAGGTGTGTGCGCACGCACACACGCCAGCCTCACTTGACAGTGTTGGGGCATTAGTTAGGAAGGTACTATATTATTCTACATTGTCATTGGCAGTGTGAAGACAAGGGAGCGAAGATTTTATTTTAGTGTTCTCATAACTAATGTGCAATTGTAAACCTGTCATAATTAAATGGAATGTAAGCAGCCTGGTGGGTCAATTGGTAGAGCATCGGGCTGGGATGTACAAGTCTCCTGGTTCAAATCCCAGCCCAGCTGCCAGGTGGGTCCCTGAGAGAGATTCTCAATGCTAGCTCCCCAGGCACCGCATGTGGTTGCCCACTGCTCCCCTGAGGGGGAATGGGTCAAACGCAGAGAACAAATTTTGTGGTGACATGTATGTGTAACATATATATGTATAAAACTGATTATTAAAATAGGTTTATATATTTTGGGTGTATGCGGGTAAAACAGAGGAAAGCTAACATGGTTTTTCAGTCCTGCATATTTGTTTAAAGTTTTTGTAAGATTTTGATTTACCTTGTGAAAGTGTTTATAATTATTATAATTTTAATTAATGTAAATTAATTCTGTTTTTATTATTAAACAGACCAACCCCCCGTACACTCATAGCTCCAAGTCTGGCCCGTAGGAAAAGTTGTCAAAACAGACATTGCATGTGTGTAATTGGTTTTAATAACTTTGCAGTAATTGGGGATAAAAAAGTTATGGAAGAAATTAAAAACACTTTCTTTAGTGGAGCATATTGTCATTCTCAGTTTTGTTAATATGGGTTGTGGTGCACAAGAATGCTTTTAATACAACTGTAGAAAATGTCAATTTAATTTCTCCATGGTTAAATTGTGTTTTGAGCTCACAACTTCGAATATATTTGGGGGTATTAATATCTGCCTAGATATTTACATGGTGAATGAGAAAGCATTAATATGCAAATTAAAATGATTAATCTGCTTTTATTGGAATCATTACTTGAGTAAGGAATATTATAAACAAATATTTTGACAGCCTGTGGAACTTAATAATAAGCTTTAATAAAAATGTTTTCCTTTTACATTAAGTTCATTTTTCTCTACTTAAATACCGTTCTAATTATTTTTGTACATTTTATGGTATAATTTAAAGCTGAATTTTACAGATAATACTCCAAATATTGTCACACAATTTAAAAATGTGAACGAATTCCTGGTTATTTACCCCCTGAATGCTCTCCTGCTTGTTCCCATCTACAGTCTGTCTTCCACACCAACCCTCCCAGAACGTATCTGTTAAATTGCATTTGTTGTTCTGCGATGTTAACAAGCCTTGCTTTGTGTTATTGACTTGAATTTTTACCCTGGGTTCTTGAGCTATTCTCTATACTGTTGGCCTGTGACAAGTTTGTGTACATAATGTCTCGCACTTGAGCAAATTTTCAAATTTAATATTGGAAGTCATGAAAAGACAAAGTGGCTGTACACTTCACAGAAAGGGACCATATCAGTTCTCATTGATTGTGATACGATTTTTTTTTTTTTTTTTTTTTTTTAAACTTTAATACTTCTCTTTCCTTGGTTGTCCCTTCCACTGCTTAAAACTTTCATTCATTTATGTAGTATTTTTAGAAACAGTTAAATGTTTAAACTCAGTTTATTTATGTAACCAAATAAGACTCCGGTAAATCCAGTAACTGTACGTTTTTCTGTTTTATCTGGCAACCCTGTTTCCCTGTAAGCACCAGGTTATCTGTGTGGTACACATGAAATGGTGCTCGTGTGTAGGTGCATTGCTGTTTAATGGATTCTGTCTTCATCAGATGCGCTGCTGCTATCACGTAAGCACAGATCAGCCTGCTGTCCAAAGTGTGCCTGTGGGCCTCTTATTGAAAATGTCAAACTTTTTTGTTGCGTCTCCCAGGAAACTAACAGTTGGTGCACTTTTCATCTTATGCTGGGTATTGGCACATCCCTAATGATAAAACTCGTGCAGGTACGAGGCGGGCGAACGTTGCAGTTTCCACCTCGCAATATAGTACCACTGTTTATTTGTGCACAACATTTGGAGTTGATCTTTGATGTTCGATTTTGTAGCAGTACTATTTAGTGTTTAAAAAATAAAAAACCTTTATGGGCCACTTTTTACAAGACACACTTGTATCTATTATTTAGCACATTGATCGCTCACTGTAGACACACAACACAAAAATGGGTGTCATATTAATCATATGGTGGCTTTAAAACGAAAGAATGAGGAGAGCCACGTTTAAGATCTAGCCAAGAACAAGCTTCTGACGGAAGCAATTGAATGTTTGGTGTTGATACGCCTGTGATGAGAGAGAAGCTGCAGTAGAACGTGAAAGGATCGCTTTTTGGGACCATTAGCGTGGGAGGGCTCTGTCGGCGCTAGGTCTGCGCCACGCTTCTCAGGCTCTCAGGGAACAATGTGTGATCCGTACCCACGACAGTGAAAACGGGGAGGGCGCAGACGGACAGGGAGGGTACGTGCCGATTTGTCTAGAGATGCACCTTGGCTGGGCAGCTTCACTAAGGCCAGAGTCAGAGCAACGCACCCCCCAAGGGCACATTATCTGTGTCAAAAGGTGAAGAAAAAATTACGCATTATTTTGGTTACATAAGAAACTGACCTACAGGTGATATTGTCAAGGTTATATTGTCACTGTATGCTTGTGTGCTATAGCTTATTGTACATGTGCATAAAGGGTCCTTATGCAATTCCGTAATGATATTTACTTTAAAAGCATTAGTTTTACAATTTCCAACAGCCTTTAACACATTAAATCTTCAGAAAACTGTAAAATACTAATCTTTTTCAGTACCTAGCTGCATTTTACAAAAACAACCTTTTACATGCAATGTGTGTTTTACTTGCAAATCGTTAGATGCGCTATAGCAGTTTCATTCTTCCGGGATTTTTATTTATTTATTTTTTTAAACAAAGCCTTGTATCTATTTTTACGGAAAGTATATCAGGCAAAACATTGAAGAACCTAGACCCTAAAGCAAATGCAATAGACGTTTCCTTTGTTTCTTCTTAAACTCGCAGTCACAAAATACAAACGATAATGGCAATATGTACTGGAAAAAGCAATACACTCTTAGATGTGCTAGGGGGTATCGAGGATATCAGTGGTACTAATGGCACGTACTGGAGTCATCCTAGTTAAATCTCATCTCGGAGACGACTGCGTACTCTTATTGTTCCACACTGATGTTTCCTGACATGGGAAGGGACGTTTGGTGCTTCTGTGAGATTTCAGTTCATTTCGCTTTTGCCATTTGCTGGTGTATTGAATATGCCAGTGTTCCCTTTTCTTTTCCCCTCGCTGCTCTGGTTGTGTTCACCACTTTAGGTGGGCATGTTTCCCAACTGGCAAAATTTTCCATGAAATTGCAAAGAAATGAAAGAAAATGTTTTTGTCATCAACAGTGAATGAAAATGAGTCTGTTGTATCATATTCTTACTGTAGTGGCTTATTTAATTTTGTGCACTAGGTACAGAGACTATAATTTGTGCATTGTCTTTTTTCTTTTTTTTCCCCCCAGTAAGCGCCAGCTAGCGTCAGTGATTTTGATTAAATTGTGACCAGAATACTGCATGTTTTCAATTTGGGCACCATTTTGCTTTGATCTTAGTATCTGCAGAGCTGAAAGCAGATCCCCACTAAGTGAATTACACCCTTTTTAGTCTTGCTGTTCTGTCTCAAAAAAGTAAAACCGACGATGGGTGTTACCTGCTTTGCTACTAATCTTCATCCTGTATTTGTTTTTCCAAATTTGCCTTGCATCTCTCTTCCTTTTAATGGAAAATGCATGTTGCTCCTATTGGCTGTGCTCTTCACAGCCCCTGTCCGCCGGAGTACCAAGGGCTCTAGAGTCACACCGCTTCCCGTGTCTGAAATTGTCTAACACTGACACTACCCATATTCTGATCCCATCTTAAGAGCAACTTATTCAGAATTGCTTATTCCATGGGATTTCAGGCTGCATTCTCACCAAGTACAACCTTTTATTTATGTTCATTACAGGACCTCGAAAGAGTCCTGTATGGTTATTTTTCGTCACTACCTCCCCGCGTCAGGAGTGGGTAATTTGCGCGCCTGCTGCCTTCTTTGGATGTGGTAGTTTCTCAGGCTCAATCTCCGGAATCGAACCCTGATTCCCCATCACCCGTGGTAACCATGGGTAGGCGCTTACCGTACCATCAAAAGTTGATAGGGCAGAGATTCAAATGGGAAGTCGCCGCTGCGTAGGCCCGCCATCGTCTCAAGGTTATCTAGAGTTACCAAAGCAGCCGGGGCATGGACGCCGCCGGATGGGTTTTGTCGGACCACTTGGGGACACTCAGCTAAGAGCACCGAGGGGGTGTCGACCGGCAGAGGCCTTGACGGGCGGTAGCTCGCCTTGCTGCGGACCACAGGCCTGATCCCGAGATCCAACTACGAGCTTTTTAACTGCAGCAACTGTAATATACGCTATTGGAGCTGGAATTGCCATGGCTGCTGGCACCAGACTTGCCCTCCGATGGATCCTCATTAAAGGATTTAAAGTGTATTCATTCTCATTACAGGGCCTCGAAAGAGTCCTGTATGGTTATTTTACCTGATAAATAAAATAGCCCACGTAAATGTTATTTGATTTATTTTATTCTAAATTATTTTATTAGTAGGTTTTTGAATTGCTTTATTTGTAAAAGTGGAGCAATTTTTTTTTTTTTTTTTTTTTTTTTTTTTTTTTTTTTTAATTAATTTTAAATTTCGTTTTTTATAAAAGTTTTTAAAAAAGAAAATTTGTTTATTTGTTTAAACCAAAATACATTTATTCAGGTGTGTGTGTGTGTGTGTAAATATATAAATACTGTATGTAGGCACTTTGGATAAAATGCTGATACACAATTTTGTCCACATAGATCTTTATTTAAATGTTACAGTTTGTGATTAATCTTTTTCCCTCTTGATTGTGATTTAGCACAGCATGCGATTCATCCTTTAGATGTCTGTATTCAGTAATTAAATTATTTAGAAAGATAACATTCACACCTTTTTGGCAATTTGGAAGACACTTTTTCTTCCCATACAATTTTAATCATCATTTGGGACATCTTTCAAAGTTTCATTTTTAACTGTTTGAACTCTATGCAGGTGGTTTTGCTTAATGAAGCTTAGAATGAACATAATTCTACACATGTCAAGATTGGCATTATTTTATTTTTGCACAAGTACACAAGTGTGAAACCACAAAGATGAGCCGATTAAATTGGATGCAGTCCTGTCAATTATTTACTAATCTGGAGCACTTGGGTGCTGGTTGACATGCAAGCACCATGGTTTGCATCTTTTTTGATCATCATTCTTTCGCCATGTCTGACAGACTGATCAAGTATGACTCTAAAGAGGCAGTGATTTGAAGAGGGGTTGAAGGTACCTGGTTGCGTGTCGTTCTGGTTAGGTGTGCTGAGGGAATCCGGTAACTGAGCCGTGGTCTCCAGAGACTGCCTGTAATGCATGCCAAGTGAGGGCATCATGAGTTTAATTTCCTGGTTCTCAGATACCCAAGCAGATTGTTGCCTAATGATGTAAGACATCTTCTGGTTCTGCTGAAGGTGCTATCAGTCACACTGCTGCTGATGTTTTCTGTGATAAAACTACAAGGTGCGTATTGTGATTGATTAACTAATGAACCCTACTTCAAGCAATTAATTGGCTGTTGCATAATGAACCCTCCAGATCCCTCTGAAAAATGTGTGTGAAGAATAGAGGTTTGATTTAATTAGCTGATAACCACCTGAACTGAACATCTTGTATCACCTGAAGGTTATATTTGTAATTACTTAAGCATATTTGTTTAATTTTCCTCCAGCAATGACTATTTCCTCTCTGAATGAATATATAAATGCGGCTTATAACTGATTACTCTCATAGATTGCTGAAGTTGGAAGTGAATTATACCTGTTATGCTATACTTTACACTTTCCATTAATGCACTGCTGAACTACGCTTTGCTGTGGTAAAAAGCTTCAGTCATGAGTAACATATACTTAAATGATTAGGAATGTTTTTCTGAATTGTAGCCATGGAGGCCATTTTTGAGCTTTTTGTGAATGTGGCTCACTTTCACACACTAGGAGTTTATCAGAAGTTTCAGAATTTGATGATAAAACAACCTGATAAAGACAGTACAGGTCATTGTCGACTTACGACAGCAATTGGTTTCGACCGATCAGCCTTAACTCGATTGGTCATAAATTGGCCTATGCCAAAATTACCTTGCGTATATTAAACTATGTAATGATAATAGCTGATGATGTCAGCTGGAGCTGCGTTTGTCAGGTTTTAGTCAAACACTTGTACTAAAGTACTTTAATAATGCAAAAACACTGCATACTACAGTAGACTTGGTTTAATAATTGCAGCTGAGGCAGCGCTCGGGGTCGTCTGTTTTTTCATAAACATAGTGAGCTTGGTCTGAACTGTTTCTTTCTTTTTCTCATACGTTTCATGATACGGATGAAACGCATCATGTGCCATCCGTTCAGTCCTTGCAAATCGTTCAATGTTTGGGTCCATTCCTTCAAAATGTGCAAGAAGTTTATTCAGTAGAGATAAACCTTCTGATAATCCCTTAGTTGTGAACACAGAAAATGAACACAGAGGAAGTGCACTGTACCGAGTCTGAGCTTACACTGAGCTTTGGGCGCAGAACTGCTAGGGCCGGGAGATGGACGAAGCTGTTGCGTGCTCGTACGTCCAGCTGGGCTATGCTCACCAGACATACCAGTCACAGTTGTGGTCCTAAAGTCGACGACAACCTGTGGATTGTTTTGCTTAAATTGTATTGCTGTATGGAGGTAGACACAGTCACCAACCAGTATACGACAGAGAGGCAGTAAAATCTGCAGGTAAATGCAGCTTTTCCACATGATTGAGTATTATGGTTGACCCTGAAAAGTTTACCCTGTGTTGCCTAGGATAGTTTCCTGGCCCCCTGCGACCCAACTCAGGATAAGCATTTGGAAAGTGAGTGAATGGCTGAATGAATGATGGATGAATTTAATTGCACAATGCAACTGTTATGTTGAAGTTGCATGACTAGAGGTTAAATTCTGCCTTTGGGACACGCGAGTCATTTATAACCATTTCTGTTTGGTGCAACATGATAATGTGTCGGTCTGCACCCCATGCTCCTTCCCCTCGTGTTTTTATTGTGTTATAGTATAAAGGCAAAACTTCCTGCACTAATGAACACAACCATCTGTGATTTCTGGGGTAAAAAGGGAATTAAGAGGATTTTCTTGGCAAAAGAAATAGTTGTCTTTTTAAAAAGCTGTTCTGCATTTTATCATTTTGTTTTCCAGATGTGTAGGCAGAACTGTCCAATTAGTTATTATTATCTTGAGTACATGAATTGGCAATAATATCTGATAAGGATGCCAGCATCAATTTCCCCCTATTTTTTGAATGCAGCATAATTTTCCCACTACTTTTGCCCATGTACTTACTGCTTCATAATTCTCCTGTTTGGGTAGCCTTTTGAAGTTCAGATATTCTGTGCATCTCATTAGTGTACACCACGTATTCTCTCCCTCATTTTTATATATGCGCACACACAAACAGTTGTATAACACATATCCCTAATTAAGAGCCATACAAGTCGTCTTTTCTCGTAAGACTGATTTGTTTGTATTTCTTTCATGTACATTCGACTGTTCCTCATGTTCTAGTCCTGTGCCGACTTTTCTTCCTATTGTTTTGCCTGGCCCATAGCAGACTGATTATTCCGTCTCTTCACTAAATTCTTTTCGTGCCTCTCTTTGCCTAAAGTGGAAACTTTAGTTTTCTGTTCGGCCCTACATAATTTTATTTAATCATCAACCCCCCCATGACAAAACATGCAGACTGTAGTTTTTCTTCCAAGTGTAAAACTTTGGAATTTTATTGCATTCCACTGAGTGCTGAAAGTACATGTTAATTGATGAGGGAGAATGGTTTGATCTGTCTTGGTTTTGCTGAAGAGTAGCCCATCTCTTTATTAAACCCTTTTGTTTATCACCTCAGCTGGTGAAGCTGTCTAATCTGTGTACTAAACAGTTACCCAGCTCCTTCTCCGGGGGTACATATTTTGTTCTCTTTATCTGCCATCTTAATAATTAAACTTGCACTGAAACCCCATGTTCCTGTGTTTTCTGCTGCTATATAGCAGAAAAGGAGAAAGGTTGGGGTTGCTACGCTAATGCCAGACAGTAAGGCTGTGTGTGTGCGCGTGTGCGCGCACGCCCTTGGTATTTATTAGCACTAATTATCATGATGTTGCATAGATGAACGCTTTACAGGTCGGGCAAGGACCGCAAAGCTTCACACATCAGTAGGATTGTTTTGTAGTTATTTTTGAATTTGCTGGAGCATGCGTGAAACAACCGACCCAGTCCTAGTTTACACGACACGTTTATTAAACATTCGATTCCCTTTAATTTAAACTTGACCCTTTGTATTTTTGGGTGTTGTTTGCACTGTTTGTAATGCTATGTTGTGCCATTGTTTGTTTAATAGACCCAAGGAGATATAAACTTTTTTTTTTTTTTTTTTTTTTACGGAAAGTAAAGAACCTTCCAGAATAGAACGTATAGCCAGGCATTAGTGGAATTATGCAGAAAACCGTTTTAGCTGGCAGTGGATCTTCTGTATAGCATCTTGTGATTGGCACTGAAATACTTTTTGTTTTTACTTCTAATTTTCAGCAAACAAAATGGATGAAGAACAGGAGGAAAAAAAACCCATCAAGAAGAGGATCAAGGAACTTAAAGTCTTGGATCCAAAGATAGCTCAAAACTTATGTAAGCCATTTTGAAATGTGTTTTTACACTGTAATAACTTTGAGTGTCACATCTATAAAAACTGTTTTTCTTCCTTTGTACATGTACCAGATCTTTTCCATCACTCTGAACATCACTAGTATAAAGTATATTTGTTTTCACAAACTCTCTTCATTTTGTCTTTTGCCATTTTCCAGACATAAACATTTGTGCAGAACTTTGCAGTAGATGCAAGTAGTGAAAATTTACTCCTAAAGTAAAGTGTGTGTACGGTAATTCCCAATATTTAGCGATTCAGAAAAATATACTCCAGTCAGTATAATTGCATGTCAAAGCAGGCCTATCACCGAGGGTCATCTTATTTTACAGAGTTTAGATTTTTACTCATTCAGTTACACAAACACCCGTCAGTTGTCAAATGTAGGCCTCTTTCGTAACTACTCCCCCCACATACACCACGAGCAGCGATTTACATGTATCATGATAACCAAGTCTCAGGGAGGGGGGGGGGTTACACTTGTGTAACTCTCAAAACAGATTTGTGTACTGTAATTGTTGTTTTTTTTTTTTTTTTTTTTTTTTTAATTGTGAAAAAAAGCGAACAAAAAAACGATAAGTTGCAAATCAATAGGAAAGCGCGAAGACCACCACAAAACTCACCATACAAAAAAGGTGGTGTTTGCTAACACTCCATTTGAAATGCCAACTAAAAATGCAAATTAATTTTGTGTGCTTTATATTTTTCTACATATAACACTTGTGTGGAATTAACCATTTTGCAATGCTGCCACCTGAGTATGGTGCATTACCATGTACCTGCAGGTTGAATTGTGTACTTTGGGATGAGTCCTGGCCACAGTTGTTAATTTCTACAAGTGTTTTTTCCTTTAGTTGCAAGGCTGCAGTGGATATAACATGTCCTGTCTGATTACGTTTTGTATCAGATTTTGAGGTGATATGTTGGCACAGTCAGGTCTGTTTTTCTCCATATTGTCTCTTAATCTCATCATTCTCTTACTTTATTACTGCCTTTACTTTTATTAAGGTCTTTGCAGAATTGCAAGCTGTTACACATACAATAAATATCGAATAACTAATACTTAAGCTATGTTCCCTTTGACCCGTTATGACCCATCTAAATGGTTTTAGCCCTTCCAGCAGTAGAACCATAATGCCTGACCTCTGTGTGTGAGCTTATGCATGCGTTAGCCTTAACGCAAAGGCTAATACTAATCTCAGTAGTGGTGTTATGATTTACCAGCACCATCACAGACTCATAACAGGGGTTTTATGTTCCGCCAGCTATTCTATTTTAATGCCTGACATCTGGAACCATAGACCTCATTTGCATGTGTTGGATGGTTTTTTTTTTTCCCCTGTTTTTCTTGAGTAGGTCAATCAGATTTTGTCTCTATCACTCCAGTATAAAAATGTGGTGTATTTTTTCAATATGAAACTAAAAACACAAGCCATTGTAGAGCATTTCTGATGAAGGAGCTTGTTTAAGGCCTAAACGTTATAATTGGTCCAAAACTTTATACATTGTGTCTAGTATATATGGTATTTTCCTAGTTTAGCAGTTTCGTTGACACATGCTGCCTTTGAGGTACAAGAGAAGGTCTGTGGATGAGAATATGTAACGTGGCTGGAGAAAAATGTGGCTGTCATGAATTCTAATGTGCTGATTTGCCATATGACCTCTTTACAAGAGCTGTATTTGCTGTTTGATTATTACTAAATAGCTATAAGTAGCTAAATGTATATGTTACTGCTTAAATGTATTTGACAAAAGTCAGTAAATATGTTTAATTCAGAAGTCACCTTGTTCTAGGCTGTGGATCAAGTTGTTGGGAGATGTATGGTGTTAATTTTTTTTCCATGTTTGTTACTTCTTTATTTCAGCTATCTTTTTGGGCTCCTACCGAATGCCTTACGAAGAGATGAGGAGAATGGTGTTGGAGCTGGATGAAGGTCTGACTGAGTCCTTGATACAGGTAAGCACATGCAGAAGATTCATTAGAAACTACATGTGCTCAATATCTTGTACTTTAAACCATTGTATCTCATTCAGCATAAAATACAAGTGGATCCAGGCTACAACGTGGGGTCATTAAAGTATATCTGGGTTATGTAACTACCATTATGTAATGTTTGAGAATCCCTATAATTTTATGATAAAATCTATTCATTTGAGCTATTAGTTGAAATTGTAGCATACACCATCAAAAAACCAGTGTCAAAGAACTTCATTCATTAAGCATTTTACCTGTAAATAAGTTATCCACGCCTTCCACTGCCTCTGCCGACATCTGCGGCATTCGGAAATCTAAACAAGGTAGCCTTTGTGTCTCAGCTAATTAAAAAGAGCAATGTTTCTCAGGGTCCTCTCTGTGTGTGCCTGGGCCATTATGTGCAATAAAGGCACCTCTCAGAGCGCAGGATGCCCTTGTCCAGCCTGCGGGGGGGGGGGGGGGGGGGGGGGGGGGGGGGGGGGGGGGGGGGGGGGGGGGG
>JABJVR010000031.1:9016686-9047012 GCA_025773905.1 Chitala chitala
TTTGCGCTCGCTGAATTTACTGCTTGTTCGTCCATTGAAACATGACAGTTGTTAATTAGAAATACGTGGGTGGTCCTCCAAAGTTGTAGGTTCAGATCCGGCTCTTGCTACCATGTCTGCCTGTTCTCCCATACGTGTGTTTTTTGTTTGGGATCAATTGTTTCTATCCACTCCAAAACTTTACATTCTTTACAAAACTTGTACTTTCCTTAAGCTATGACGAGAATCTGTCAGGTTTTCTCTTCCATTCTCTGGTGTTTATAATCGTGAATTGTTGCCCTTGGTATTTTCAGCCTCAGAGTGTTGTTCTACTTGTGCTTGGAGAGTGCCCCCCCACCCTTTTTTCCTTCAGGTTTTCTCTCAGCTGCTTTTCCAATCATGTTGACAGCCATTCAGGTCCTGGAAGGGATATGTATCAGATGGGGCCTGTTTAATTATGCTGCCGAAAAAGTGGAAAGTTTCCGATGTAATCACACAGTAGCAAAATATTAAAACCAGCAGTCATGCTGAGAGATCAATTTGGTTATACACCATCTGCAAGCCACACTTTACTTACTCCGGATCCACTACACACTCGCAATTAAATGCTCAAGTGAGCAATATATCCAGTTAAATTATTTTATTCTGTTTTAATCATTCTTTCTGCATGCTTTTTGTAGAATAGAGTACCACATTAATATCAAACATCCTGGTGGCTCAGTGGGTAGGACATCAGGCTGGGATGTGGAAGGCTCCCAGTTCAAATCCCAGCCCAATCTGTAGATTTATCCTTGAGCAAGACACTGTGCTAGCTCCCCAGGCACTGAAAAATGGCTACCCACTGCTACCCCACGGGATGTGTTCAGTGCAGAGAATAAATTAGTTCCCTGTTGAGGGACTAATAAGGGATGAATAAAAAAAAAAAAAATCCTGCAATATGAATTATTCCATGCCTTATAACCAACATGTAAAGATCTAATGATTTTTTTTTTTTTTTGTATTCCTTAATGTACTTGTATATTTATGGTACACATGGTTTAAATAGGCATTTGAAATTTATTTGCATTTGAATTTCTAATATTTTTAAGAATTAAAACATATTGGCAATCAGTTTGTTTTGATTTTCACACAACTGTAGAATTAAATCAATGGAAATGTTTAAGCTTTGTTTCAGTAAGTCATTTGCCATTAGTTTTAACCATAAATGTAAGACTGAATAGATGTTTGCGTGCTCATTTAAAATGAACAAGTAAAACCCAGTTAACGATAAACGATATTAAGATGGCACATTGTCAAAGGGGAAGCGTAGCACTGTTTTTGAAGTGTGTTCTGAAAAAGCTTATACCCACAGGCTAAAGACATGGAGTCATGGCCTGGCTCTGCCTGTAGAACCATCTGAAGTGCAGTATGTCAGAGACAGCTCAGTGTTTAAGAGAAAAGGCTGCTTGAAAGAGTGGCAGTCATATCCATATCGATTTATACAAAGTATTTGAAGAATATTTTAAAAACACCATTGTCAGCTTGTTTTTTGTTCTGCAGTGTTGACCTGCTTGGATATTTAGATTGTGTTTAACAGTGCCGCAAACAAACTGTTCTAATGGCTCTTAAGTAATGAATGTGGGGTTTTAAATGCTCAAAATACACCCTAAACTCTGAGCCTGACTCGCCGGTGCTCCCCCCCCCAGATGAGCGGCGTGAAGAGGCTCCGGCCGCGGCTCAACTCCATCCTCTTCATGCTGCAGTTTGAGGAGCAGGTGGGAAACATGAAGCCGGACATCATGGCTGTGAGCGCAGCCTGCGAGGAGACGCGCCGGAGCCGGAGCTTCGGCACTCTGCTCGAGCTGGTGCTGCTCACGGGCAACTACATGAACACGGGCTCCCGCAACGCGCGGTCCTTCGGCTTCGAGCTCAGCTCGCTGTGCAAGGTGAGGCCCGCCACGCCAAGCCCTGCTTTTCTCTTGGCTTTGACCACATTCTGCTCTTTCTCAGTGCTTGTGTCCAGATTTGTGTGGGTTTTTTTTCTTAGTGTTTTATCCCCCCCCCCACCTTCTAATAGTTTCAGCTCACTAATACACTGAAAAATTCATACATTCATTAGTGAAACCTTAAGTAAGTATCCTGTTACTATTGACTTCAGTTTAGCGGCCTAGAGAAACGCTGGGCAATCAATGAGTTTCCCTTATCAGATTATCTAGACTACCAGTGATGTTTTTTTTTTTTTTTTATAGTTGAGAAGCTGTTGCCTAGGTGAGATGTCAGTCCAGCACATTTCCAGTGTCGTGTTTATCAGATCCCCTGAGCTTTTCTGCTTAAATTTCATATTGTTTTAAATGTGCATGTTGAAGGAGCCCTGACAATAATGCACCCAATGATGGTCTCTGCAGCCAAATCCCAACATCATGGTCTTGGTTACATCTCGGTGAAGTAGGGACAAGCATGAAATAATTGCACATTTTAAATCTGTGAGAAACTAAGGTTTAAATCATTCACCATTTTGTGCCATGTTCTTTAAGGTAGAATGGTGTTATCTAATGAGTCTTTGTTGAGCAAATGAGGAAAGCAGTGGTGAATATTGAGTTATTGACTGAGATACCATCTCGTCTTTCTCTCTTGAATACCCATGTGCCCTGTGGGTGGTTAAGTAGGATGTTGTCCCAGGCCTTATTCTTTTGAGCAATTTGAATTACACATGAAAATTTGCATTAATGAAACAGTATTTACATTTGCGTTGAACTATTTACGTTCATTTTAGTGACATGGAAATTGGCAGTGAGGTACAGTGCTGCTCTGTCGAAGGTAGCGTTGCATGGTGAAGAGTTGATATCTTAGGGTACTCATCTGTCATTACCCGGCAAGATAAAGCATTCCTGAGTTCATCTGTTTAAGCTAATTTTCTGGCACAGGAAGTTATAGGTTGTTCAGCGGCCTTGTGGAGCGATGAAACATGTTATTAGATTTATATCTAATCATTTTTGTCGTAGTTATTCCATCAGTCACTAGTTAATCTTAATATAAAATGATACAAAACAGTTAAATGTTATGCAGTACTAGATATGGCCGTTTACCATGGCCTTTATCATTACACATTTTACCTAAAAGAATATTTTAAGAAATGGAGCAAAAGTCCTACTCTTTTGGAACTGAATTTAATAATCTTCTGCTCCAGTAGTACTTTTGTACCACTTTGGCCCTTGTGAATTTAACACCTTAACTGACACCAGTGTTAAGGATAGCCTCAGAGGTACAACGGATTTCCCTGACAGAGAATTTGGGATTTCCCTTACAGAGAGTGTATTAGCCTGATAATGCTCCTAAAGCTGAACAGCAGCAACAGAATTCCTGTCAAGGTTAATCCTTTGGGTTTTGTGAGCTGAGCTTGAAATATTTGATGTTGAATGTTTTAGAGGACACATTTTAAAAGATGTTGTGCATTATAATTTTTTATAAACAGATAAAAATGAGCAGTGATTTTGAAGGCCGTTCATAGTCGTATGGTAACATTTATTACTTTTTAATGTTTTGAAAGTCCAGAAGGTTAATCCAATAAAAGCAGCACATCTGAATTTGGAGTTTAAAACATACCCTGCCATAAAATATTTTGTCGTCAAACTGCTTAGCTATCTTTGTGTCTTGTAAATGTCTTAATTTCGGGGTCCCATTTAACAGTTTCAGTGTGATCTCTAGACATTTTTGGTTTTAGAAGGGTTATTTATGCCTTGGCAACATCTGGTTTATGAAATTACTCCGGATTCCCCCCCTGTCTTTTAGTATCATTATTTGCCCATTTGGAAGTTTTAGGTTTCTGTAATCTTAGTGGCCTTTGGCTGGTAATGGTGCTTAACCAATGGGTATTTTACGTCATTCAGAATGCCTTTCAGTCAGCACACAACAGCCACATCAATAAGCAATCGCAGCTCAATGCATTTACTGAACCGCAGTGTTCCATTGCCACAGTAGCAGCTTAATGTTGCTTTCGTGCTTTGAGCAAATGCGATGACTCCATCTGCGTGTTTATTTCCTGATGTGTGGAATATGTCACATGGCAACAAGAGTTTTAAAGCAATGGTTGACAGCCATTCAGTTTAATAATGTTTATATTTTGTATCTCTTTATCTATTTAATCAAATTCACTTCCTGCCCACACTTTCCTACCTTTTTACCACAGCCAGTTCATCCACAAAACTCTGTGTGGAAAATACTTGGTAATCATAATTGGCAAAGAAACAGTTTGCTTTTTTCCCCCAATTTGTTTGCAGTTTCTGTATGGGGAAGAAAATTAACTTGTCATTTTTGTATGATGTCCTCTATCAGATGCTGCTTTTGCCAACACCAGAAAAATTTTTACATGGCACAAACAAAATAGTATAAATATTTAAACTTTTTTTTTCTCCATCTCTGTAAGGGGAATTCAAAAATTGATCAGATGCTGTGCGGATCCATTGAAGATGCGCAGATGTGCCTTGGACAGGGTGCACTTAGACATCACCAAGACTGTTTATGATGTATAAATGCTTAAAACAACGATTCAGTTGTATGTTATACAGATGTAACAAAAATGACTTTTGTTAAAATGTGCTTTTCATGAGAGGCATAAATTATAAGGAAGAAAAGGCACTAAGAGCTCAACGAAAAAACCGCATCAAAGTTTTTTTTTTTTTTTCCTGTAGTTACGTACAGTGCCTCTAGCTGTTTTGTGGTCAAATGTATATTATAAAATTTGAAGTTATTTGCCTAAATTTTAACATTTATTTTTAAACTCCAATAATAACTGCCTCCATACATAACAGTCAACATCTTAGGTTGATCTAGTTTCCAGTGAGCAATCAGTTATATGGAAGAAACAAAAGGTGGAAAGCCCGCCTCTTGGCCAAAACAGACGTTTCCATGTAAAGTAAAACTGCATTTATTTCAGCTTCAGTAGTAATGTTCTGTTTAAGCAGTTTTACCAATTGCCACAGTAGTCAAGCTTCCACTGGACTGATTTATATGCAGTGTCAAAGGACCTGTTATTTCTTTTGCTGAAAATATTAAACGGAAAATTACTATAATTGTAATCAACCCCTAACTCCAAACTAAGAAAAACTTTAGGCCATGATGTTGAGAAGAACTCTGTCTTCCAGGTCTGTTGCTGTGAGTTCAGCTTATTTAGAAGGTGCATTTCCTGGCATGCCATGCTGACATTACAAACATTAAAATGTCAGAAGGCATCATTATTCTGCACAAAATCAAATGAGTCAGCTACTGGAGAAGAAAAAAGGAAAAAGAATCAAGGAGCCTACATTCAAAGGTCAAGCTCTGATATTTCACCAAGTGCTTTGGGTCTGCCAGTGATGAGCTGAGCAGCTCAAAGGAAAATGGTTCTTTTCACCAGCTCCATAGACAAGCAAAATTACACATGGTGTACAAGTCACATTTCTACCATTTTCATGACAAAGAAGGGAGAACAGCAGTTGTAACTGAAGTATGCACCTTTCGTTCATGTGGAAACTGTTCGATAAATGACCAGCACCTCAAAATGTCTAATGAACATTTTGAACCTACATCTGCAGTCATGCTGCTTTTTCCATAACTTCTATGTTAATGAGCATGGCTAGTTTTTTTTGTGTTCTATGTTAATATCTCTTCATATTTGGATGTTGACTGCCAAAATGTATTTATCTGTGGCTATATGATTTTGTCTTAAGTGCCTTGACCAGGACAAGGCCTTGTGAAATACCACAGACTCCTGGGCATTGGGGAGAGACTCGAGGACTGTTAAAAATGGATGTAGTGTACATGGGCTGTTCTAAAACCTTTGCCTGAAGTGCATACGTTAGCAAAAAATTTGACTGACTGCTGCTAAATAAGAACTAGGTCCCCACTGTAACCAGCCCACAAATTTGACTTAGGAACAGATCTTGTTTGAATGCCTGAAATTGCTTGTATGTATGAAACCAGCTGTCAATACACTATTGCTAATAGTGATATTTTTTTTATTTTTGTTAATTTCCTTTTGTCACTCGTTAGGCACCAGTCAAAACATCACTAATAACATGGAAAGCATGTGATAAGTGAAGCCTCTGAGATGGAGTTCATGCCTTTATGTGCTTATGAACCAATTTACTTGAGCAGCTGGCATTGTGTGTGTTTAAAGTGTCATTCTCAGGGCTTCTTTTCATTTTGTTATTATAATTTATAATTAAATCAGTTGGACTGAAACAAACCCCAAGATTGTTTGATAAAGCATATAATTGAACTCGTTGTCGATTCCAATTTGTCTCCCTTTAGAGACCATGTTGCATTTGATCCTTGCTTGATTTTTATGCTCATATGTTTTTCTTCAGCTCAAGGACACAAAATCGGCAGATCAGAAGTCCACGCTGCTGCACTTCCTGGCAGAAGTGTGCGAGGAGAAGTTTCCCAATGTGCTCAAGTTTGTAGACGATCTCCAGCACGTGGATGCAGCCAGTCGGGGTGAGTTCAGTCGCTGGTTCACGCTGGGAAAACAATCACTTCATTTCTGTCTCAGTCATTTCAGTGTTTTGTATAGGCAGGTTTGTAATGTGCTACTGAAATATACAAATAAGTAGCAAAGTTATACAGCACATAATTTTAATAATCTCAGCTTGTGTGGACTCAATTTTTACTGGGGGGAAAAAAAATGAAAGATGAAGTTTGGATGTTATATTGAAAATGTCTCCATATGCAAGCGTCGTTTCCTTGTGCTTAGGTATTCAATTCTAAGAATAAAGCAATATGAATTCTGAAAGGACTTTATTTTTACTGTAACTTGTGTATATAGCTTTTTACTTGGTTTCATGTGAACAGTTTGTTCTGAAGTGACTGTTTTTCCTCACTTAATAGTTATTTTTTAAATTAAATTAATGAGTTAATACAGTGTTCATAATGCCCTCCCCAAACTGCCTATGTCTCATAATGTATATATTAATGGTCTTTATTAGTCACCTTACTGTTAGTTTTTAGAAGTGAAGCAAAAATCATGTTGTATTTCTCAGCAGAAGTGTAGCTGGGCATTACTGGAAAGGCTTTATTCAAAGCTTTTTGTAACGAAAGTCTTTTGTGCAGGACTTAAACAGAAGTTGGATAATTTTTATTTTGCTTTTGTCGAATTTCCTCAATGCACAACTGCACATTTACTGGTTGACTGTCCCTTAAAATAGTGTTTTCAAGTGGTAAATCCTTTCTCTGAAGTAAGATGCATTACAGTTTTTGAGAATTGACTCAGGGGCAATAAATTTGTGTGCTTTCAGTATGGTCAGATTGCCTGTAGCAACACTATGGGTAGGTACACAGCTGACTGCTGTGTCACAGAACATTATTTTCTTTTTAAAGTGACAGTTGTGAACAAATAACTTAGTGTGGGTATTTAATTTGCCTTCCTTAGTAAAGAAAAGACAATCTGTCATCTTATTGACTGGAATTAAATTAGTTGTGTTAAATGATACGTGATGTATGGAAACTTGAATATTTTTTTCCCTCAGATGATAAAATATCCCTGGGAAATGCCTGGAAAAAAATTACAATAGCAAAATAATAGATTTTGTTGAGTTTTTATTCAAATCATGATTTAAAATGAGTTCTTGACAATGTTGTGGTTCTGGGAATCTCGGTTGATCAGAAAAAAATGTTACCATTAGTCATTGGACTATTGGTGTATTTTTGTGTATGTTTGTTCTGAAAATACATAGGCTTTAATAAAGGTATGAAAATGAATGATAAAGATCTTCCACACATTTGCTTAGGATTGTTTTGATATTAGATAAACTGTATTGTTTTATGCTAATCAATCAGTCAGTTTTCTTTCAATTACCCCAATGATGGCATTGAAGGTACGTCATATTGAGTGGCAAAATAGATGACTGTAATGGCTGTGTCATTTGTCTTTGTCTCTGAAGTGTCTGTCTGACACGTTAAAGTCACTTCAGTGGAAGCACACATTGTGAAATCAAGATGGTGTGACCATTCTCATACTGGTGGCAGATGCAACAATGTCTTCTGTAATATTTCTTTATGTCCTCTGTGACTGTCCACAGCTGAGAAGTTACTTTCTCACAAAGGATCATCTCTTCGAGGTCGTCTTTGCATAATTTTTAACATGTATTATCACACTCAAACTTTCTGTAATCGTTAAGCATCCACAGAAGAAAGGGCTTTTTTAGATTTAGATTTTCCACTGTGTTAAATGAGGTAAGTTACTGTTAATAGAAAGTGTTGACTTGTGCGTGATGGGATTAAATTTATTTTTTTAGATTGCCAAACCTTTGTACATTCATTAGCCAACAGAATTTAAACTTAGTAATTGTTTACCATGAATTAAAAATGGCATTGCAATTTGGGTTTTATGTAAATAAATATTGCTTGATGTAATATAGTATACAAGCTGATTAATGCATGAAGAAATACAGTTCAGCGTACAGTAGGAATACATAACCAAGTATAGCTTTAGATGTGTTCATGTAAAGTTTGGATTTTTTATTATTTTATTTATTTATTTATTTTATTTTTTGCAGGCATTTGTTATTCAGTCAAACTGCGACATAACCTGCATGAACTCATGCAGGCAGCATAGACTAGGATCATGCGCTGCTAATGATGAGTAATGGCATGCTTGCAATTGTGCTGCTGACACACACACACTCTCGATTCCTATTTTGGACACATTAAACACAAATGGGTCTGGTCTGAACCTGGGACATGCTTTGCTCGTTCTGCGTCAGCGTAGGCAGGATGCACATTCAATGCTAAATTCCTCCCAATGAGCCTCTTCACATCAAAGCCTTGGTTTCTGCTTTTCAAAAAGGCTCGCCAAAAGATTTGCTTTTAAGGCCACATATTTTCTGTCACTCTCATTTTCCGATGCCTTCAGTAGACTGGCAATTATTTTTTAAAAATAAAATCATGAAAGTCCCATACTGAGGAAAATTTATCATATGAAATGCAATTATTTCATGCTGCATTTTTTTCACCATGAATATTTGATCAAATGCACACACTCCTTGCAACTGTGTTCAGGCTTACAAGCTCCCCCCCCACCCCTACATGATATACAAATGAAATTTTAACTCTGCGGCGAGACCTGGGAAGCGCGTTGCCATGTGATGACCCACCTGCCGGTGTAACGTTACAGTGATGTGGCCCCGCAGTAAGTGCACAGTACTTTGAGGGGCTGACAAATTAAATTATAATGGCCTCTTCAGCTTCTAAAGGCCAAATGCGGGGCTAGGAGTATAGACACAGGGAGGTGCTTTTCACCCATCACAGCCACAATGCTTAATGAGTTGCATTTTGCAGTCCTGTTAATTCTGTGTCTGTCTTCTGTTGATACATTACTGTCCCCTTAAATCTGGGTGAAATTAATCAGTCCCAGTTTTCTAAAACATTCCTGTTTTTCCAAATTTTTTTTCTTTCTTTACCCAGTTCAGGTGTTGGCACTCTTCTCAGACAAAGTGTGTTTCTGCCTCATCTTTGTAAGCCTGTCATACACGAGCTACATTACAGGAGTTTTGAGAACTATTGTACATTTCACTTTTGAAATAAGCTTTTGCTGATTCTCAATCAAGAATTAGCTGCATGTCCTACATGCTAACATGCATGTTAACGAGATCTTACTTTGCTGCTCGTGTTGTGAAGCAGCTTGTTTGGATGACCCGGTAACCTACTAAACGGAGAACTTGATTCCTGGTCTAGTGTTGATTTGAATAGCTGAAGTTTGTCCTTTGTGTATGAATGGCTGGGGCTAGACCTAATTCTGACGTTCTCCACGTCCCTACTGAGATGGTTTTTGGTATTCATGTTCTTGTTTTCAAGTTGCTGTGCCACTGCGGTAGCTTGTTTGAGATGTAGAACAAAAGTTGTGCAATCATGAACACTGTGTTGTAAACATGACTTGTTTATAAGCCATTTGCATAATTAATGGTTTCTTTTTTATTCCTGGACAGTCGCAGTGTCAAAATATGAGTGCGTTTAGAAGAAAACTGCATTAGAATGTAGAAAACTCGCAAATATAACATGATGCATACAGAGATGTAATTCCTAGCAGACATTTGCTGCAGACTGGACTCCAACCCCAGAGAAGTCTGCTTACTGTGATGTCTCATTTGGGCGAGGGCAAGTGTAGCTCTCTCTCGCACATCCTGATTTGGCCAGATGGAGACATTTTCTGGGAAAATATCCCAGTGAGGAAGCCACAGTGTGGTTAAATCTGTTTGCAAACCAATGCTTTTCCTGTGCTGATCATCATTGTAAATTGCTATTCACAAATGGATTTTAATTACCCTTGAAATATCTAGCAGGCCTAATTTTTGTTATGAGGCTTGACATAACAGGGCGCCGCGTGTGCGTGCGTGTTTGTGTTTTACCAAAAGGCGCGTGTTTACTGTTTAATACCCTCTATGTTTAACAAAGCAGACGGGCGGCGTTGCTGCCTTACGATGGAATTTGGCAGCCATTGATATGGTAATGATGGTGTCATGTTGTAAATGGAATTTAAAGTTTTCAAATTTGTCGAGTCCAAAATAAATTTTTAGATTGGTCTCATATGACTTGGTTGCATAGAGTAAGGCTGACTTGTTATGTTTTAGAAGAAGAAAATTAAATAAAACGCTTGACTGCATTTTGATTTTTCTGTAACTCTTTTGTTTGTATTGGCTTATGTCCTCTAACATCTGCGAAAAACATATTGGTCAAAGCTATTCTCCCCACTTCAGCTGAAACACATAATTTAAGTGACAGTAGAATTTAATAGCATAGATGAATTTCTGTAGTCAGTACCATCTGAGTGATTTCGCCAGTTTTGTATTGTAACGTGCGCAACTAGCTTTACAGATGATTAGATGTTAAAATGGAGAGAACGTTATGTAATGAATGGTTAAAACAATCTTGCTTCTGTTGGTTAGGCAGTATTTTAACATGTTTATGTGAGAATGAAGGAGGTATCACCTTAACATCCATACACAGCAGTCATACTTTGTCACTTTCACTTGGTTGGACTTTCAAGGTTTAGAAGCTCACGCAGGATTGCAAAGAAATGTTAGTTGACTTCTCATCGCTCCTCCCCCCGAGCCTTTTCCCTCCAATTCCAGTGAAATACTAACTAGAAGATGTAAAAGCAATATGCTTTCCACTTGCTTTCGCAAACCTTTGATTATTTCTAGCAAGCTCTGTGAGCGTTTTCCATCCATCATTCACGAGGTGATAATCGCATTTATCACTGTTCGTTCTTATTTGGTTTCTGAGACTCCAGTCAAAGGAATATTAGTATATTTATCTGCAGGTCCACAAAGCGGAGTACGAGCTCAGGAGTAGCTCGTGCCTGCATCACTCAGCAATTCCCCACTCACACGGTGATATCATCTCCTAATAGCCGGACACCTGCACAAATTTAATTCTGAGGACAAATCAGCGGTGTGTGTGTGTGTGTGCGCGCATTTAGATCAGGCTGCCAAAGCCCTGTCCCGGCGTGCCAGCTTAGTAATGCAATACTGCTTACCTTCCACTGCGCGCCTTTGTACAGATCCATGAGAGGGTGCTAAAGTTTGGACGCATTCTGAGTGTGTTTAGGTTTTATGTAAACACTTGGGTGTGTGTATGTGCTTTTTGTGGATGGTGTGGTATTAGTGGTCTGTACATATGGACTCCAGATATCAAATATGAGGTTTGATGGAAAGTGAGACCTTCATTTCCATAAAAAAAAGCTATTTTGGTGTAAGAGCACTTCTGGGTGTCCTCTGTCAGCGTTGTCAGTGTGATGCTAGTCCTAGACTGGCAGTATGGGATTATGTAATTTTAGGGTGTGGTCACGTAATATTATTTATTTTAGTCGTCGTGTAAAATACGTAATAATTTTGCTTATCTTGTCAGTAGTACAGAATATGACATTAGTACAATCCATTTTTACTAGCACTTGTGTATATATTTTGCATGTGTATATGTTTTTACTGATATAGTACAGTTGAACAGAGAGTGTGTACTTCATAGCGCAGTGTCCTGGAATAGTCAGCCACTCATCTGCCTCTTTTGTATGTTAAAGGGACAAGGAACCATGTGGGTGACAAATAATGGAAAATAGTTTTTGGAACAGTCGCCTGAACTCTGACTCAGATCATTGCATCAAGAAGCAAGAACGCTTTGTTCTTCTTTCACAGTACGATTGTGCAAACCTTCGTCAGTAAGGTGATGAATCATGTTTGCATCAGTTCTGAGCCCCTGTCTAGTTTTGCTGTGTGACATGAACTGACCAGCAGCCACGGGAGGACTGATGTGTGCCTGGTCTTTAGATCCCTTCCACTCAAATTTGATTAAATTTGTTTATTATGTTCCCTTTGCTTTTGGGTTTTGACTTGTGAGATATTAAATGCGTTTCATAGTTTTTTTTTTTTTTTTAATAAACAAAAGTGAATACGAATCACGACACACTCACTGTCCCTCATATATATATATATATATACACACACACACACACACACACACCGTTGTTTTGCTACCAGACCCAGAGGGTAGAGTGGTACAGCTAAATGTCAGAGCTAAAGGAAGGGCTCTCCACATGGTAACAGGATTGGTGCAGTGTGTAAATGACTACTTTCCGTTGTGAATAAGCCATGTCACACACTTGGGAGCAAACGGTCTGCAGCATAGTGGAATGTGATGACTCTGTCTGCGGTGTGGTGAGAGGTGGAACTGACCCACACACAGCACCCAGATTGCTTTTTGCAGAATGACTGGCTCATCTGATGACACCAAAGAAAATCTTTCACTTGGGCTATTTTGTTTTTTACATCACTTTAATTGCCAGTTCAACATGAAGGTGATTTATTTTATTTACGTTTTTGTGCACCTAAAGCTTAATGAAGATTTTTTTTATCATAATCTGAAAGCTTATGCTTTACTTCAGCTTTTAAAACTGATGTGGGAAAATCGTATTATTTTCATTTCCATTGACACGTAATGCTGTGTTTGTGAAGTTTCTACCCTTTCATGTGTTCTTTGAAAAATAAAAATGAAAAGCAGGCATTGCTGGCAGAACAGAAGTGTCTGTCTGTTATTCGTTTTAAGTATTTAATGTAAAATTTACAATTTGAAATAAACAGCTTTCGGTGTCACATTTGTCTGTTAGATGGTGTTTGTCTTTATTTGTGATTTAGACATTAAATGGAAATTTGACTAAGTTAAAAATACTTTCCTGAGCGGTTGAAGCTCAGTAATAAAATATATCATCACCGTTTTAATGTTGCGTTTTCTGTGCAGGTTTGTGTAATCGGTAAACACCAGAGGTGTTTGTGTTTAGAAAAAACATCTACTGGAATACCAAGATTAAGGACTGACTGCAATACTTTTGATGAATGGCTTCCAGTGTAAATATATGCAGACAACACGCTGTTAGAATGGTTATCGGAACACTTCTTTGCAGCAGCATTTTGATGCTGTGCGTAATACTTTTTTCTTCTCGTTCCTTCTATTTTCCTATTCAGTGTCTGCAGAAAACTTGGAGAAGAACTTGAAGCTAATGGAAAAGCAGATTATACAGCTGGAGAATGATTTGAAGACGTTCTCAGCTCCAGAAGATACAGGGGATCAGTTTGTGACAAAGCTATCCATATCCTTTCCAACAGCCGAGGGCGGGGCAAGCAGGCTGCATGTGGTCGTAACTTGTTAAATGTATTTGCTCATATGCATTTATTTAAATGCTTTACTTATTTATTTTCAGCACTTTGCTTATTGGAAGCCATGCACATCATAATATCACAGAGCCAGCACTGCACTGTACTGTCAACTGTTTGGTGTGTTTCATGGTCCTCGGCCATGACCTCAGGGAATGCGAGCTTTTGTTCTCTTTCTGATGTTCCACAGAGATGTAGGGCTTCTGGGTTCTCGCTGTAGGTTCTGCTCAGCGGTTCCGCAATGGCCACACTTACGACTGACTCATGCAGCACTCCACATTTTTTTGGTGTCCTGAAGCACACTGCTCACCTCCAAAATGAGCAAACACTCCTCCAAATGCCTTACTCGTACTCTCTGCTGTGAGGAACTGCAGGATTGACACGTATAAACCCTCCTTTCTGACCTCCAGCATCGTGCGGACTCTGATGGTGTACTCTACTGAAAAGATGAACAGCGTCTGCATTAAATTTTATTGCACTAAAATAGCAACCTTATTACTGCTTTCTAAATTCAAATTCTTTTGTCAGTTAGGTGTATCTGCTATAAAATCACACCTGGAACACACAGTAGAAATAGTGACTTTTCCGGGGGCCGGGATAAAGCCATCAGGGACAGCTGAGTTTATCGTGTCTGGGGAGGTTATTATGGTGTTTCCACATTGGTGTTTTTCTTGGTCCAAATAAACCTGAACTTGGACACACAAGGTCCAGTGATTGTCTTCAAACCTTTGATTATTATTTGCAAACAATAATGAAGGCATTCCAGGGGATGCGGTCCAGTATCTTGTCCCTTAAGAAACAGGCTCATTTAAGAGCTGAAGCTAGACATATGCTTTGTGTAATCCCCCAGCAGCAAACTGTTTGGACAATTGCGTCAGGGACCAAACGTGTCTGACGAAAAGAAAAGTTTTTCTCTCTGCAGAAAATCTCTTGACGCTTCCAAAAAACCTTTTACTGTTCAAAAGAAATTTGGAAACCAACATGGAGGGGAAAATTTTTGGTTATCGTTTTCAACAATCAAGCAATTGTGGTTTTCTAATCAAACAGCTTCCAGACTTCATTCCGTCACCATGCAGTTTTTCACAAGCAAAGAGCTTCTAACTGTCCCGTAATCCTTATCAAATTACAATAAGAATGCATTGGCATTTATCCCCAAACCGTTCTCAGTAATCACCTCCAAGTAAAATGGTTTATTTCTTTTTTCTTGTTTCACCAAGCACATTTCTAATTAAACTTTCTTGTCGTGAGGAAAAAAGAACGTGGATTGAAGGCAGAATTTTGAGATGTGCTCTGAAATTCACATTTTGCTTAAAATAATTCTGCCTACAAACTAATGTTTCGTTGCTATTTTTCATTAAGGGTTATTATAAGCGTGTGCAGAAATTTGTTTTACAGATGCCTACTTTCAGTTCAGTTTCAAGTGAACGTCACAGAACTGCAGCTGTTTTTATTAAAACATAAATACTTTGGTATTATGGTTTGTTTATATTATACAGACAATGACTTGTAGGTTTATCACTGCCATACGTTTTTGAAATGCTTCAGATTATTATATATAACTGGATGGTCAGATCACAGAAATAATGACGTGCAGTGTCCTTTCTTTATTGGAGGACTTGCTAGGTTAAAGCCATGTTTGTTATAAGTAGTGGTGAGCTGTCTACAGTGTAGCATTTGTATAGCAACACTGAACACAATTTGCCCTGTGTCAGGAAAGTTCCTGAAAACAGTTCTGTGCCTTTCATGCAGGAGCAAAGAGCAGCTTCATGTGTTCAGTTCATGACACACATCTGTGTCCTGACGTCACAGAGTCCAAAACTGTGCTTCGCTCAAAATTCCACAGCCTGTGTCCGACGCTTTTGATGGTTCTGTTTTAAATTTTGCATCATCTTCCCCCTCAAAGGCAATTCCAGAACAGATATTGACATTGGATGATTATTTAAAGTGCTTTTTTGTAATATAATCATTTTTAAATATTCTTTTCCTTTATTGCAATTACCACATAAGAAATATACAAATGTACATATTGTGTATATACTGTATGCTATGAAATATACAGTCCTGTTGCTAGTGCTTTTACATGAGCTACAGAACTATGCAAGAAAAAGACTGAATGTGGTATTTCAGTAAGTCAGCATTGTAACATGAGTCAGTATTAGGTTTTTAATTTCTGAAGTGACACTAGACCTTACCAATCAGTGTATTTGTCCTTCTCACCAAGATTTTTATGCAGACTAACTGCAAGATCTTGCATTTCCAAACGTTAGTTGATTGCTTTATAATTGAACCAAAGTCTTATAATCAACTCGTTTTGCATGCGTGATCTTATTTAATTGCCTCCTTTTCTTTTGTTTCTTTTGCAGTAGTACATAAAATGCAAATAATGTTATGCGATGAATCAATATGTAAAAGTCAGGGACACTGTGTTCCTGGGATCTTGTGATTTTGGAACTGCAAAAGTGATGATTTATTTATGAACCTGAAATAAGTATTACTACAGAGAACCATTTATGCCAAGAGATTAAGTCCCAGGGTAGTACTAAATCTCTTACTAATATTCATACTTTTCTTTTTTTTCCTTAAGCTTAATAAAAGCTATGAGTTAGATAAGTAACCTCCAAGATAAGCATGCAAGCTGTCTTATTAGAAGAATGAAAAACTAAAGTTCTGAGTTATTGTTGGGATTTGTGTTAAGGTTATGTGGGATACTGGTAATATACTGGTTCATCCTTACACAGAATGCTACAAACATCCCCATCGGATAAGCTTGTTTTGTTACCCACGCCTGACTGGCTCTAGGTCTTTGATGTGCTCCGCTGCACATAGATTCTTTCTACGCTGTTTGACATTTTGTCAGTGTTTTGACTTTTTGTTAACGTTATATTTGTCTTCAGGCACTCTTGCGTTTTAATTGACTGTGTTTCTATTTTTGCCCGAGAGCTTTTTACCCTTTCACAGGTTGCCACATTCTTTCATGCTGCAGTACAGAGAGTGTGTGTGTGTGGCACACAGGTGTTTTGAACATTGGTATTATATTGGGACCTATCCATCACTTCGCATTTGCTTTGTGTTGAAATTACATCAAAATGATTACCTAATTCTTAAAAATTCTAACCTGACAGCTGTCTGTTATTTTGGGGAAAATATTAATTTTTTTTATTGTTTTTATTTTTTTAAATAACTGAAATTATGTAAAAAGCATATTTTAAAATTTTAATTTGCAGCAAAACAGTGTTTGTGTAAGTAAGGCTATGTTTACTACTGGAGTCACTAGATTGGCTTCCAGCAGAGCGTTTGTCCGTTTTACAGCTGGTGTAATCGGGGACACATCATGCTGGTGTAAAGCCTTGACCTAGTCTTCACAGCTTCACCGTGCAGGCCAGGGAACAGTACGAGAAGCTTGTCGTCATGCACAACAACATGGACAAGCAGTTCCAGAACCTGCTGGATTACTTTGCCATTGATCCCAAAAAGACTTCTGTAGAGGAGCTGTTCGCTGATCTGAGCTCCTTCCGCTCTGCGTTCATGGTAAGTCAGTCATTTTGTACTTGTTCAGAATCCTCGTTTCTACGTTAAACAGTTTTGTTTTTATTTTTACGGTGGTTTGTTTCTTAGTCCGCTACAGTAGTTTTGATCTGCCTCTGCTGAGTAAAAGTGAACCATGAAGAACTCTGTGGAAAGTTGTAACAGTTCTTTGAAGGTGTAGAGTGCAGCTGTGTGTGAATCCAGTAAGGAAAATTTTGCTTTTAATAAATCTTGGGCAGGAAGAGACTCTCTAAAATGTGCAGGCCTTCTGGGACACAGCTCTGCTTGGTAGCTGTCGAGGTTACGTAATTTAATTGCTATATAGAAAAATAACATAAGGAGTTCACTGTGTTTTTTGCTTATCTGGTTAACTTCCCCCTCAATTTTATAAATGTAATTCCTCCCAAAAAAAATTGTTTTAAGTGTAGCGTAAATAAGCTTAAAGTACTGAACCGTACGTCAGACAATTCCTGCTTTAAACCCTAATGGGGAGTTTGCTGACATCAGTTTTAGACGGAGGAGCTCTATAAATTCTATAAATAAAATAAATGTTCCAAGTACATGCAAAGCCTTTCTGGTGGATAAAAATGTGCAGAAAAGCCTTGGAGTTGGACGTGGCTGTTTCTGCACCGGGTGATGTGCCTTGAGAGTAAGATGGCTGCACCGACCACCTGCCCTTTACAGCTGAAAGTGTTTCTTAATGGAGTTCTTCATCGTGCTTTCTAGCTGTTTGTTTGCTATTGTTATCGTTGACGTAATTTGTCCCTTGAAGCCTCCGCGGTCTTGACCGGCGGCGAAGGGGAATGGAGAAGAGAGCAACTGGTCACGATTGGGACCCCATTATTGTCAGACACTAGGCCCTTTTGCTTTGATCAATAAAGTCCATTCAGGGCCTTTTCCTCGTGCCAAGACTCAAGGCACTGGCCAGATGTTCGCTAATGGGCCGCTGGTGTGGGGGCTGCACTCGCAGTTTGTTCAGGCAGTTTGTTCAGGCTGCTTCCAAACGCATTGGGCACAAGCAGACGCACCGCTGAGACTACACTGGGATGTCACTCAACATTAAGAGACACCTGCGGTCCTGCCACGTTCCCCAGGTGGCACTGACGACTTTTTTAAACACGAAGGGCTAGCCTCACTGCTCACTCATGCACGTACACTCACTTGTGCGCCTTCTTTTGTCGAAAAGACAACTGGTTTAAACCTGAAGCAAAAAAGGAAACTTTGGAGTTTCAGAAAAGTTAAGGCGTGAGATAAAGGCACCTATTTGGCGTACATGTCTTTATTCTTTAAAGTAGTGGAGACTAAAGGCTGTGTGTGAACAAGCAGGCCACACTCTGACAGGGTAAACCTTTTTGGGTTTTTAGAGGTACACATTTGTGCTGTGACCTTGCTGTTTAATCAGTTGTATTACTAGAATAAGCATGAAAGATAGCACAAGTTAATTGGCTCACGAACCAAACTTGGGCATTCAAATAGTGCTGATGGTCTCTGAAGTTATCAAATTGCATTTCATGCTTCCTTGCTTTTGTCTCTCTCTGTGTACATTTAAGCTTTTAAAGGTCCCCCCCAACCCAATTCTATTCAATCCGTGATACTTGCAATATTCTGACAGAAGAGAAGACTGGCAGTAAGTTTTTATGAAATGCTTTTTGAAATGCAAAGTTATTTTCCACTTGGCTGCCACATTGATGAGACGAATCTCATTGCTTTCATTATTTTAAATGATTTCAAGATCGAAATTTTGAAATTTGGGATGAGCTGTGGCATTTATAAACTGCAGGCTAATGCTCTGCTGCTTCAGAACACTGTGGCTTCGCTTAATTTTACTGTTCTAAGTTGTACCGTGCAGCACTTCTACATTTTTGTAACATTACAAACGTTCTGGGCTAAATTTGTGCTTTATTTCATCAGATCAGCTGTTAAACATTTCTAACGCTAAAATAGAATAAAATTCTTCAGGTGATAAATGGTCTTGTGTAAATGCATAATTTCCCGAATGAGATAAATTAACTTTAATTTTCTTTCACTGAAAGTGCTCTAATATACATTTTAACTAACCTTAAATTATAAAAGAAAATGTATAATTTGTGTTTAATTACAGGTGTTGAGGTGTGTTACTTGTGTAGGAAATTGGTTCTAGCGAGTAGCGATTGCAGACTGTTACATTGGCTAATAGTATTATGTCCATTTAGTTAATGGGAAGGAAGGGCTTACAATTGCATTTGTATAATTACTGTTACAAGTTTATAATTAATACCTGCATTGGTCAGTGTGTGCTCAAAGATAAGGGAAATTAGAAATGTTAAAATTACATATTTGTGCTTGACCTAGATCTTATTATTTTTAGGGTGTAATTTACACCTGTTTTGGGTCAGTTTTAACTTTACATTTGCAAATAGTACATTATGAAGTTCTACGTTTCAACACTAGCTGTTCTTCAAGGTAGCACACTCATCCACTACTTTAATATATCTGAGTTTCCCTAAAGGACACAATCTTCTGGGGGAGAATTAAAAGTCAAGTTTCATGCACAGCAAGGACTAAGAAGGAGAAAAATGTAGGTTCCCTGTGCGTTTATTTGCTAATACTGTTGATATTTTTTCCCCAAGCCCCCTCCTGTAGAAGCATGTGAGTTTCCATGTTGAGGTCCCCAGCGTTGTCCCAGGCCTACTTGTGGCTCCCAGAATGACACTGCTCTGCCACTCAGACACGCTGCCCTAGTTTCTGGATTCCCCTTCCACGCAAGCAAGCCAGTGTCCAAATGTCCCACTTCACACCTGGGCCTGCTGCATTTGGAGAGCAGAGGGCCTTTTCCGTAAAGAGACATTCCCCCAGATTAAAACAGTACTAGGCTTTGATTGGTAGTGTTCCACCAGCCCTCCTCCCCACTTAATTTTTGACTCAAATATTTGTTCTGATTAAATGTTGTCCTTATAAATGTCTTTACAAATTATCATATGTTTATTCTTACAAAAGGCATATTGTGTGACACTAGCAAAGTAATTGTCACTGTACATATTTGAGTAGTACGACTTACTACTGAACATAGCTGTCTTTTACTTTCACGCCCGTCTCGCTCGCTCTGCCCACTGCGGCTCAGCGCCCGTCTCGCTCACTCTGCCCACTACAGCGTAGCGCTCTCCACTTGCTCAGTGACCCACACTGATGCTAAAGCGTTGACACGAATCCAATTGACTACATCAAACAGAGGATGAAGTGGAGGCAAATAGACCTAAACGTAATGGCAGGAAAGCGAAACCTTATATAGGGTACAGTTTTCCTGCCAATGACAACTTGAAAGAAACAAATTTCTTTTTTTAATATAAGGAAACTAATAGTTTTTATTATTGCCATTCTTATAATTGTGTTGAAGATTTATACCTTATTGTATTAAGATCCAAGAATTTCTTAAGTGACTTATAGTACGTGGTTTTATTTCTTCAAAGACTTTAGATGAAAAGTTGCAAGAATCTTTTCTGATACTGAACAAATATATAGTTTCTCACCTTTCAGGTGACCCCTAATAAAAAATAAGCAAACAGATTTTCTTTTACTATGAAACTGCAGTGTTCTTGTTGTCATGGCACAGCGGTCGTCTGTGTACATGTGGCAGTTTCATTAGTAAATGTACCCACATGCAAAAATTACTACAAAAACAATACTGATTTATTCTCTGAAATGCAGATTATGGTTCTAAAGACCTTAAACACTGAACATTACAGGTATTAGAGAGATAGGTTGTCATGATTTTCTATGAGTGTTTGGTCTGAGCATTCATCAGCTTCCGTTGAGTTGGTCATGGTTTTTTCAGAGCAAGTCGCTGTCAAAGCCCTGAGGAGCCATGTAGGATCTTCTGTGAATTTCACATGCAGTTCTGTTGTTTGACTTGCTTCACAGCAGCTGACCAGTAAATAACAAAATGCTTGTCAGTTCCTATAGTACAAAACAGTAAAAGTCAGTCTCATCCTCACAATAATCCTCTCCCTTTTGTGAGCCGTAATTATATTTTCTGAGGCGAACACCGTTTCTCTACAACCTATTGCTGTGTGGAAGCGATGAACTTGAAATCCACAGTGCAAATGAGCCATTTTGATTCAGCGCTAACTGCTTATGGGACACAAAGGCACAAAGACCGTGTAATTGCTACAGCCTCATGGAGGCTTAAGTTATTTTGAATTTTTATGTTATAATAAGTAGGATACAAATTAATTGTCACTGGAAGTCATTACGAGGTATTAAGCAGGGTGGTACAATGTATCATGTGTCATAAGCTATTTTGTTCCTGTTGACTGCTGTTACCATCTGATTTAGGCACTGCTCTGTTGTAGTCAAATAAGTGTAATGCAGTCTTGTCTTAATGGTTAGCAGTTGTGAAGGTGGTTAAGTAATGGAACAGTGGTGTTCTATTAGCAAAATAATTAAGAGGCAAGCTCTATAGGCCTGTATCATGGAATCTGTAGTTGTAGCTGACTTGTCTCAAATGCATTTGTACTCACACACTTGCACTTGGACTCCATTTCAATGACTGGCAGTAATAGGATTGTTGTCTGTTTGCGTGTATGTTTGCAAGAATAGTGTCTGTTTATGCTACTTGGGTGTCTTTGAATTGTATTTGTAGGTGGGAAAAGTGGTCATTCAAAGGACATATTATAATTTAAGGTATAAAGAGCTGTTATACCATAGATCTGTTTGTTTATTGCCCAAGGTATCTGAACACCTGCTGTATTGAAGTTGTTTTGGGTTCAGGTTGGTGCTTTATTTTTCACAGATTTTCTCCATATTTTGTCCCATGTATACTTTTTCATGTGTCTACAGAAAATGGGATGTAGAAGTCATACTCAATATTTACCAGAAGTTCATTTGAGGTTGCAAATTATAATTGGCACAGTAACTTTTAATTACGTGTGTCGGCTTTGTTCTAAAAAATAATTACTTTTTCCACTGTGACACTCACTTGCATTTACTAATGGCATTATGTCCATTTAGGTAATGAGAACTAAGGCTTTACCATCACATTTGTACGGATAATTATACATGTAACACGTGCAAGTTTATGCAAATACAGTATGTAACGTTCCTTTCCCAGATATTGCCCCCCCCCCCTTCATTTTATACTGGAAAAATTACTTTGCATTTGTCAGCTTCTTAAGTTCAACTCCAACTTAGACGTTTTCAGTAGTGTCGCCTATGTTTACTTACAAAACCCACTGAGTTCTTTTAACTTTTTTTGTTCTTTCTTTCTAGCAAATCTATTTAAGTTTGCAGGTTTGTAGGATTATGTCTGTATATCTGTATTAGTGAGCCTTTTGATTATGTTGTACACCTAGCGTGTTTTGTGGTTGTGTGCTTTAATTAAAATAATCATTTTGTTCATTTTAAGTTGGGGTACCAAATGCAAGTTTAATAAAGCATGATATAAGTACGCATTTCAGTAATTCTTCCTGACAGTATTATATTTGCTAAGAAAGGCCTGTGCATGTTTGCTGAGGGAAATAAAGTACTTTGTACTAAAATTGTGCATGCTAGATTTTAAATAACCTACTTTCAATGTAATTTTTGATGCCTTGGCTTATGTTCAGATTGTGTTTTGTACTTTACAGATACATCATTGCATCCACAAAGGGTAGACTTCCTGACATTTAAAGCCTTTTAGATGAAATTGTATTACTAATCCATTTTTTCTGTCAATAACACACTCGCTCTCAGAACACCTAGAGTCAGTATTTAGATGGCCCTTTCTTTAACAAACATTCTGTTATAATGTTTATTTTCACCCAACTGATAGTCCATATTTAGCATCAGGCATTAGGTTGCTTATTTTATTTTGGGCGTTTCTGAGGGGAGTGCTGTATTTAAATGGCTTCTAGTGTACGCAGTTTCCTGGTTATCTAACCATGTTGATGTATAGTTATCTATAGTGATGCCAGTGTGTAATAAAAGGGCAGAACCTAAAAGGCTCTTTGAAACGCTTTCTGCAGTTGTGTTCATCAGTGGAGTGTGATGCTAACTAACCTTTTCCATTGAGTTTGATGACCTAAAACATGCATAACAAAGTACTTCTATATGAAAAGCTAATATTAAATGTATAAGAGGCCATTGGTACTGAGGGGTCCTTGTCCAACTGCTTCAGTGGTTTGCATGTTTTACAAATTGTACTTGGGTATGATCGAGTTTAAGTTGCAGTTTCTTGGTGGAGACAAAAGGATGCACATGATATAAATGAATCCTGTGTGTACTTATATCAGTTTGGTACTACACACATGATGGCTAATAGTACAGCTGTCAGTGAAATGTACCAAATAGAGAGAGACTTTTTAATTTATTTTTTCCCCCACCCAGGAACTGCCAAAGTAAGTCTTCTCACAACCATACAAACTCTCACTGCATCCAAGTGGCCCGTACCTCACTAAGTATAGATAATTCGTTGCTTATTCAGTTATTGTTAAATGTGCATCCAGTGCCAATTAAAAATGAAAGTCTCAAGGAGAATTCCAGTTAAAAATGGTTTTAGAAGTATGGTAAAAGGTTGTTTAAAAACTCGGTTCATATTCTATTAATCTGAATTTTCCAAGCACTGTAGTTACCTCAGTCTGTTGAAGTCTTAGTTTAATTTTTAATTCCAAGAAACTGTGTTCAAAGAGTAACTGATGGAAGTCTTTATCTACCAAAAAGAAGCCCCAGGTTTTGAACGGTGATATTATTTTTGTTAAACAACTGATTTTTGTGTCAAAGCAGCAACTGGTCTGTGTTCTTCACAGCTTTTCCTCAGGAACCTAATCCTGAAGTGATATATACCATAAACTGAAATAATGTGATAAAAATAAGACAAAACAGCACATAAATATTAAGTACTAAAATGATGCATGCATATTCAAAAAGGAGTTGTGCAAGCTGTCAGAAATGTGTGGTCACTGAAGGAAATCTGAAAAATACAGTCATCGGTCACAGTGTTTATTGTACATTTGGCTGCTAAAGAAGGAACAAATGTGATGAATTTTGTGTTATGTGGTTGCCAGAGTAGTCTCACACCTGGAAAACTACCATTCATCACCGAAAATAGGATTTATAGATTTTTAGCAACTCTGCAGCTTCTAATGGTGGAAAAAATAGAATACTGTTTTAATGTAACAACTCAGATTTTCTCTGTGCATTTAAGTGTTTTTAACACATTGACAGTAGCAGTGAAAATCTGGGAAAGTTAATGAGAAGGCCCATTCTGTGTGCACTTCTCTGAAAGGACTGCAGGGTCACCTAATAGGTGTCATCTTCTGGCTAATGGAGCCCCAAAGACAGCTTGTACTGCCTTTAATTCTCCGAGCTTGTTGCTGGACCGTAATTTGCCTCTTTTGAGTGCCTGATCTTTTGTGCCCGTGCAGCACGCGGTGAAGGAGAATGCCAGGGTCAGAGAGGCGGACGAGAAACAGCGGCGTGTCAGAGCGGCAAAGGAGAAGGCGGAGCAGGAGAGACTGGAGCGGCGGCAGCAGCAGAAGAGGAGGCTCCTGGGAGTGAACACAGGTGAGGGTGGAGCCAGCAGGTGGGGACGGGCGGAGGGTCGCACCGAACCACAGCACCTTACAATGTTAGAGCAGCGTAAAGGGAAACCGGTCCTCACTGGAAGTGTACCCTGGTCAGAACTTTACACTGAAATACAGTTAACAAATTATTAACTTTCTTTGTAATCCTGTGCATTTTATTTTGTGCATTTTAAGTCATGATTCTGAGAAGGCGTCTGCGGACTTCTCCCAACTGCCATAGGGGCTCCATGTAAGGAGAAAGGTTAAGAACCCCTGGTCCACTCTAAGCCGTGTTTTAATGCTTCCCAGGGCCCAAGTTAGTTACCAAATTTATGGTACTTCACAAAAATGTTTATTTTCTTTATATATGTCCTTTCACATTGTGCCCCAGGAAGGTTATAACTGTTCTATTTATTGCTCTTAATTTCTGCATGGATGGATATATGTTTGAGAAATTAAGGTTTTGCACCTTGTAGGATGAGCGCAGTAACGTTCCTCCTGGACCCTTTTTCCCACGTAGAGCTGTGTGCTGCTGCTACCCACTTACTTTCTGTAGGGCCTTTTGGTGAGGATGCATGAGGTGTGTTTTCTTTCTGATTGTGGATATTGATTCTATTTTTGCTCATTTTGCCCGAATACAGTGTCTGATGTAGCTCTGTTTGAAAGTTTAAGCTTTAAACGCTGACCACGGTCCAAGCAGGTAGTTACAATGTTCAGGTTATCTGGAGGAGAACAGGTAGCTTAAGCTGATGTTTGTAACCTTTTGGGTTTTCAGAAAAGCTATAATTTAATCACAGTATTAATTGAAGTGTTATTGGTGACAGTTCGAGGTTGTATGACTTTATGCATTTTTTAACAGTGGTACATCTGCAGGCATCTGAAATGAGGTTATAAATCTCTCATGCACTCACACATGCAGGTGTGTGTGTGTGTGTGTGTGTGTGTGTGTGTGTGTGTGTAATATATGCATGCTGAAATTTTCCATATAACTGTAAGAGCCTGGATGTCATTATGGCTTCCATTCTGAAGAAATACATTTTCATAAAAAGTGTTATTAAGTGTGGGCACTTTAGGACATGGAGAAATTAGCATGTCCTTTAGTCATTCGTAACCTTCATTAAAGTGATTTTTAAACCGCAGACCTTTTAGTATCCTGCAAAAGGTTAGCTTTAATTATAATTGGCTATTCTGGACAACAACATTTTTCTGCTATGTATAAGACCATATCGCCGTTTCAATCAAGAAAGGATTTTTGCACCTAAATTCTGATATTCTGTAACGATTTATTTCAAAAGCAACTGATCCCACAGATATGTTATTAACACTGGTTTTATTGTTTTCCAGTTTGCATGTTCACCAGTTCAACAGAGCCGGTCAGCAGGGCTGTGTAGGACGTGACACTCACTCACCTGTTCTGTGGAGTCTTTCAGATCTGTCCATACTTCCAGAGCTGCACTTTGAAAAAGCACGATTGCATTTATCACTTTTTAAATTGTGTGTGTAATACAGCGGTCCTTGTTGTACATTTAAATTATTTTCAGTGATTATTTGGTTACTGTAATCTCTTGGGTAGCCACCATTTGAAGAGGCAGCCATTTTTCCCCACTATTAAAATAGTCAGCTACATGTAAGTAGTACTTGAGTGTAATGCGCTCAGACAGTGTGTGGTCAGGGTGAACCCACGACCTTGTCCACTGGATATGAGCCATGTTATTCCTTACTAGTGTTGCTGCAAAACAAAGGTGTGACATTGCTTCTGTGTCTTTAAATTGCAAAAAATATAATAATAATTATAATAATAATGATAATGTTAATTAACATGCCAATTTTAGCTCAGACAGCATTGGATCCTGAGGATGAGTGTAGACAGCCTTAGATTTTTCAGACCGCCGAATGTTATGGAGCAGTGAAGTTTTAGTGTGTCTTGTGCATTTCTGGACCTGCGTGCCATCGGTTCACAGCGATCTGATTGCATCATTGGCTCACATTCGTTATGCCTTGAAGTGTATTGATAAGCAAGCTAGAAATGTCAGAGAAGATGAGACCTGGTACAAGCTCTGGAGTGTAGTCATGATCCTTAAGGGTTCAAAGGCCTTCAAAAGAAAAGTAAATTAAACTCTGAGTAAAATATTTATAGAGCTTTAATATTCAAAATGTATCAACACCTTCATGAAGTGTTGTGTTTTTAAGCATTGCTTTTAAAGCCTTGTTTCACTATCTGACTCTAAAGATCAAGACGACATTAATGTGCTTCATTGAGGTTTAGGGGGAAAAGGTCTTCACTGAGGTTTAGGGGGAAAAGCTTTCAGTCATACTGGGAATATAGGCTGGACTTCAAAGTATCCGGGCCTGCGAGTACATAGTGAAGTACGACATTAGTTTCCATGAATCAAAAGCCTAAAGGGTTATTGTTTTTTTTTTTTTTTTTTTTTTTTGCTACTACTTTGTGGTGCCACAAAAAGTTTATATATGTAATACACACATATACACTAATACACTACTGGTCAAAAGAATGCCACAGATGTGTTTGACTGTTACATCTGTAAAAGGTGATGGTACTTTGAGTTACAAATTTAGATTACATTTTGCATTCCATGTTTTTTTAGGATTTCCAGTTTTTGTTGTACTCTTTATTTTCAGAGTACATAGAGACATAAAATGCGTAAATAAAATTAAAAAAAAAACTGAAAAAATTGAGGTGTTCTAAAACTTTTGACTGGTTGTATGTGTGAGCGAGTGTGTTTTTCGTATATATATATATATATACACACACCAGTCTGTGTTTGTTAAATTAAGAGAAAATACAGAGTTTATGCTGTCTTCTTAAATGGGAATTGAGCACAGCTGTGCTGTTTCACAGTCACCAGGACACATTTCAGCCTCATCAGGGGTGCGAGGCCTTGGACAGAGTTTAGTTTGGAATTTAGCTTATAAGCCTACAAGTTTGTGAAAATTGAATAGAACAAAAATAACTATTGTAGCTGAAGTGAAAATATCGTAATAGTGTAATTTAATGAAAACCTAAACAAATTTTATTTGGGTTATTTCCCAAGCTGCAGAAGTGTTTGGTACATGTGGCTTTACTGAATAGTTACGATTTATGAATACTCGTGTTAGCTCTTTGTTCAAATTAGGAGAGAGGGGAAATAACGAATAGAACTTCCAGCAGTGTTACTTTATCTTGGTACATTTTAATTTTAATTACATGGTATAGGGCAGTACTCTGGAGCTTTGTGTAAGGGCTGCTCACCCTGCTATTACAGTTAAATCACTACCCCTTTTTATATATCTCAGCTTTTGAGGCTGAATTACTGAATACATTTGAAAATCAATCACTGCCTGATCAATAATACCAATGTCAAAGAAACTGGTAAAAGAGAGGTTTAACACTTTGAATCTCAGAATGTTTTTTCATGCTTTAGATTTTGTCTGCTTTGAAAGCATGGAAAATAGTAATATCTCAATAACATGTCATCTTTTTATGCAGACCTCTGCGCATGGAGCTGGAAAGTTACAGAATCAATATCTTGAGGTTTTTGTTTTTGTGTAAGCTGTTGGACTTAATATGACGGAGGCTCAACTAACAGAAAAGTAGAATTGTAATATCTCTGGACATAATTACGAAACCTGCATGAATATTGCATATGTGTAATAACAGCAAAAGGAAATGGTGCATGAAATAGAACTGAGTGCTGATTAGTGGGGAGTTGAAACTGTTTTTTTTTTTTCTTTTTCCCCCCCCCTCCAAAGTGACAAATGATACAGCAATGTGAATCCTCAAATCAGTGGTGTTTCTCATTTTGAATCAGGATGAGGATTGTTCTTAACTATAATAAGAAGCAGTTTTAAATCCATGTGCTTAGTTGTGTTTCTTTTTTGCAAAAGCTTCATTCCATGATTATCTTAATGAGTAACTGATCAATTTTTCATAGAATGGCAGAATTAATCCATTTTGTGTTGTATCATGCTGAAGCAGTGTTTTTATTTTTCCAGTTTCTGTTTAGCAGTCATGCAGAGAAGCTGGATTTCACAATTTGTATCTTAACAGGGACCTTGTATTTATTTATTTTTTTTCTCCCCCTCCATGGAAGTAGCTTTTTGTCTTTGCATTGTATTATATGTAATTTTAAAATGTCAGCCTCTTTTGTTATAGATAAGTTGTTGTATTAACTCCCTGGGTATACCTATGAGGCAAATGCTTTGTCAAGCAACAAATTACACTTAGGAGCTCTACAATGTTTCAAACAAGCAAGAGAAGGGATATTCCAGAATTGTGTGTCTTATCAATTAGCACTTGAAGACATTTTCCTTTTTGGACCAGTCCCTGATGAGCCTGTAGTAGTTGTCACAAAAGCATATAAGATCCCCCTGACACTTGTGTACATGTTCGACAGGGTATGGGGAAACTGGTGGAGATTATGCAAGAGATCCTGTAGCAGCGCCACACTTGTTAGATGAAGTCAAATTTACAGTATCCTAGTCACAGGATGCTTTCAGCTAAGACAGGACACCTGCTCCGTAACAGTAACTGACATTCGCCTCTTTACTTTTTTGAACATGGTAAAAATGAGCACAAACCATTTATAGAATGATCTGGTGCTCAGTCTTACATTTCAGAGGTAATTGATTTAACAGGGAAAAAAAAACGAAAACCCCTGTCAAGTAAAGAAAATGTGGCAAAGGTCTTTCAGTACTGCTGCAAAAATAGGCCACTAGCAGGCTACCCGAAGGGCTTAGTGCTCTTTCATTCATAATGCCAGCAGGGATAAAATTCCTTGTCAGAGGAGGAAGGCAATTGGCGACACTAATCGGGCAATTATGTGAAATATTTGTTCTTTGATTACTTACAAATAAGCATGTACAAAGAGTTTACAGTGATTTTAAGCAAAGGACAGCTGAGGTATATGAAAAGCAAAGAAAGGCAGATTCTTACCATAATTTTTTTTTTTTGTGCAAAGATATTTTTCCTTTATTTTTTGCATGTGCTGAAACCAAACAGAGACGTGTAAGGAAATGCGAGGCTGCCAATGTGCTGCGCATACACATTTGAATTGTACATTTGGCTGGTGTCCCCATCTACAACATGATTTTATTGATCCACCATGTGCCCCTCATTTAAAAAGCAAAAGGTTCGGTCTGTATCTTTAGTGAATATGCTAGTCACTGGTGCTTCAGAAATGAAGAAAAATCAAAACGAACAGCATTACGAACTTAAAAGCTTAGCTCACTCGTGTTATCGCCGAATATTACCTTGTGCTTCCTTTTCATCGCTTCTGAAAAGTTTAGAGTTTCCTGTTTTTTTTCCCCCCAAATCTGTTTCACAGCAATTAGTTCTAATCATATACCTGGTTTTCCACATTTGTGAAGACTCCCTAGGAAACCTTTTCCTTGTGTTGTGTACTGATGTGCACCTCATTAGAAAATTGCATGTCAAAAATTGCCTTCTGTTCAACAGCCATGTTTCATTAGTAAAAATCACTCGCTTTTTTGTAACAAATAAAGCCGTGGTAAAATGACCCTCTGCAGGCAGTACCACATCCTGAGCCTGTGGAATGGGCTTTCCTGTTTCCCTCTGCACCACATCCTGAGCCTGTGGAATGGGCTTTCCTGTTTCCCTCTGCACCACATCCTGAGCCTGTGGAATGGGCTTTCC
>JABJVR010000031.1:9054026-9096934 GCA_025773905.1 Chitala chitala
ATATATATGTTTTTTTTATACATAACCCTGCATAGCCTGTTTAAATGTATGATTGATACTCAATAGTCTTGTCAAAAGGTTATAATAACATGCCTGGTTGTTTTGGAAGCCGTACAGTTTGCTGCTTTTCAAATGGAGATTAAACAGCATCAGCATTATCATGTTCCAGCATTTTTTTTTTTTATACAGGCTCAAGTGTTATTTTAAAAATTGTATTAGTTTGCTGTCCTGGTTGCTTGTAAGTAATCGGTTGCAAAGGCAGTTGAAACTGACAAGTGCTTCGCCAAGAGCACAATCTGAGTATGATTCATTGTGCTTCGCGGTTAATTTTCATTATTTCCTTCATTAGGATGGACTGACAGACAGATCGTCTTAAGCAGTGTCAAACAATACCTATAATTTATTAATGAGGCTGCGCGTCAGCCCACACCCCACCAGCCTTCATTTGTTCTGCATCGTTCGCCTCTGCCCTTTTCATGATTTCTATAGCGCCACTGGAGCGAGCTGAAACACGCATCGCTCAGTTACCGCGGCGACGCCTCAAGCCGTGCCGAAGACCTTCAGATGTCATTGGGCAGGGACCGTCCATGTGGCCCCATTTAAAGTGATGCTTCTTCAGGGAACGCGGGGGTGAAATATGAAGATATCTGGGAGCGTAAATCCGATCTCTTGGACAGATGGCGGAGTGTCAGTGCTTCTGCACACACGGATTTCATCTTTATTCAGGGACGTGTACTTTTTTTTTCATACCCCGGCTGCTCTGGCAGCCCGTTGTGCTGTGAAAAAGAAGGAATTCAAAAAACCGAGTAAAGGAAGGAAACAGATCAATGTGGATAACTCCATATCCAAACAGGATTAAGGCATTCTGTCTGTCCGTACTGCAAAGCTGTGACAGTGTGACGACTTAAACTGGCATGAGAGACGCCCTTTAATACAAAAGATTAATAAATTGCATTTATTTGGTTTTAGCAAAGGTCATTACATTCCTGATTTCCATAACGAAAACAAAAAAAGCATGAGGTGTAATTGAATATTTAAAAGCATGGCAAGAACTAGCATTATATTTACTGTCAGATTCACTATATACGCCGATAGTTAAATTAACAAATATAAATACATTTTACGTCCATTTGTTTGTTTGCGGCTTTTTAAAAACAGCCACATTCTTCTTTGGACTTGCTGTGGGTAAATATTTGTTTGTTGTATTGGGCCTTACCTTTGCACGCAACAAAGAAACGCAAACAACGTGAGCTTGCCCATACATTTTTGATTTCTGTAAAAGATGCCTTTTGCTAAAAATAGAATGAGTTTTTCATTCTGGTAAAGAGAGGTGTCAGCCAGAGGGAGCACTCTTTGGCCAGCAGACATTGTCTCTCTCTGGTTACATTTCCTACCTTACATGTGACTTATGGATTTCATCACGTTGCATTCGGCTGCATTTTCCTCCAGATATGAATTCAAAATTAGCTTCCGCATAATTAAAGGGTACGAAGCGAGTATTTATCTTCAGCCTGTCTCTGCAATGTAATGTTCTGTGGGGGTCTTCAGCATTCCCATGATGACAACTGTGGCAGTGTCAGCAGTGAAGGATGGAGGCAAGATGAAAGGTGGACGTCTGGCATCAGACTTACAGTCAGAACTTCTTTGACAGCTTTGAAATGGTAATATAGTAATAGGAGGCAGTGCGTAGATATGACTCCGTCCTAGTCAAACACACATACACATGATGAATACAAAATGGGGAAGAAAGAAAATGCACTTTCCTCGTTTTTAATTGGTTGCTAAGCTTACCATTGTGTAACTTACAAAGGGACAAAGGCACTTAGTTTGCATCAACAGGAGAACACCATAATGCGGCACCCTTATTTAGCCTAATTGACAATATGTCGTCTAACTTCAGGGTCCCTGGGGTGCTTCACCAAAGGTCATTTTGCCACAAGATCTTCGAACATAAACGGTGACCCAGCATTCTGCACATTAATGAACTTATTAAAGCCAGCATTGCATGAATCAAGCACATTTTAGCACAAGCTCAGACAGGTTTAGCTGTTCCGTGGCGTTGGCAGGCAATGGAAAATGTAAGTGTTTGTTTTGTAATGATGTCCCAGGGCACAGTGAAATCCCACACCTATCAACAGGATATACATTTCATGATCACCTTGTTTTGTTCCTTCACTCTTTGAAGACTCCAGGTGATGTGCTGGGAAGTTCATCAGCATTTACTGAGATACCTGTGATTTCTATCCATTCCTTTTTAAACCATAAGCAAGACACTTGGATGAAATTCCCACACAATTAAATAAACTGTATGTTATGTATTTGCAAAGGTCAAGTGTAAATTGTGTAGGCTGTTTGGTTGAAAGCATTTCCTGACGAAGGTTTGATTTGAGCCCTGGCTTTGTGTCTGTACAGTTTTCCCGCATCTTTGCGTGGGATTTCTCAGAATTCTCGTGTTTCCTTCTAATCTTAAAACAGGTAGATGTGCGTACTCTGTCCCTCGTGTGTGCTCGTGTGTGTGTGTATTTGTTTGCGCCTGCATTCTTGCACTGCACTTGACTAGAGTCCCATCCTCGTCGTACCAGGTCTTCTTCCCTGAACTTGTGGAGTATTTTATACTATCGCCTTGACCCTGAAACAGGAGACTGGTTTTGTAAAGCGAATGAATAAATAAATGCAGACCAAATTTCCATGTACACTTGTTCCTGTGTGCTCAACACCACTGCTGTGGGACTAAAGAACAAAAGCGGCATGTGCCTCACCGATAGACATCTTGATTTTTGTGGCTGAATAAAAGATCTGTAAACCATCTGTGTTGTGGTTCAGGCGTGATGTACACAATGCATGCAAGGCCAGTATGCAAAAAATGCTGGACTCAATGGAAACAACTGGTTATGTAAGGAATGTACCGTGGGGGCACTTCTGTCTTTCAGTGACTTATGAGATCTCCAGTTTTAGGGTGGTAACTATTGTCTTGTTTTGCCTTTGGAACTTATGTGTGTTCTTTTAATAAAATATTTATGCTAAGGGTGCGTGATACCTTTGAACACAGTTGTTAAACCTTACTGACCCTGTGGAGACATCTTGCTGTAAAATCGTGTGCTACATCTCTATCAGACGGTGTTTGTAGAAACAACTCACATCTTTATCAACAGCATAAAACGGAGCAATGATTTGGCTGAGTTTAGAGTAGATAAATGTGAATTTGGTTGGTGATGTTACTGCACGTCGCTAATGTCGTGGCCTTATTATGTCCTTAGCTCTTTGTACAGGGCCTTTCCCTATCCTCTGTCTGCACAGGTTTCCTCTAGGTGTTTTCATGTCCCCTCATTATTCTACAGGTGTAGTTGAGGAAAACCAGTGATGTTAAGTTGTCTATGCTATGTTTGGTGTCCTGTTGAAAACTGGTGTCCCATCAAGAGTGCAGCTTCCTGTACTTCCCATGTACTCCACGCAACCCTGACTTTGACACATATGTGGAGAAATACATGTATGGATCCAGGAACCAGCAGCCTGAAAGGCAGCAGAAAACACAAAGGTAAGGTCTGTGCCCTGTAGTACATACAAGCGGGCGGTGATGTTTACCAGCACACTGGCATGATGGACACAGCCGTGGCAGCTTGACAGACGACTCAGGTTGGCTAAAAACCGGGGACACAAGATGTAGAGAACATGCGTACGGCTCTCCACTAATATGTATCTCAGGCTGTGGCTCAGCGGAGCTCTTAATACACAGATGTTCCTCAAAATGAAGTGCAGAGGAGGTGCACGGTCGGCTGCACGCTCATCTGTGTCCGTTACATTCATGCACATCGACCCGCCTGTCGGATTATGGCGCCATCCCTGCTTGGTGCGAGCCTGCGTCAGCCCAACCCTACCTGTGTGGGCCCAGAGGCCCTGCAGTGCTGAGGTGTGCGTTTTGCGCCAAGGTGCGGTTTCAAAACAACACAGCTTGCTCAGAATACAATATTAATAAGACGGTTATTAAGGCTCTCCTCCAATTCCACCCCCCTAGAATGTACCATTTTTCAGAAAATGTGTGACACTTGAGGGACACAGACTCTACCAAATCTCAGTGTTGTGTATTAAGTGATACTTATGAAGGAAAATACATATTACCTTCAGTACCTACATTTAAGTCAAACCTTTTATTCAGTTTAATAAATACAAAGACTGTTAATAATATAAAGCGTTTTATGACTTGGGCCTGTATCGTATGGCACTTTACGTGAGATTTAGAATGACAGCGTAGCAGCAGTTTAATTTTGAGCCGACCCTTTGACCCGTGCTGGGATCTGATATTACTTTCAGTAATATTGGGAAGCATCTCAAACTCTCATCTCTCTTTTATAAAACAAAGCTATTAGCTTTTTAATTTTTTATAGCTTTAGCCCACATATCTACTCTGATCATCTTCTAATCTTTCTGCAAATGACTTTCCTTGATAGAAACGTAGAACAGCAGATTCGCTGCATAAACATCTCAGCGAAATGTGTTTTGGGTGTGTCTTCCTGCTGTTTGTGTTGACTGGAATGTTATCACTGGGAAAAAAAAAGACCTGGTTTTTTTGCCAAGCAGTGAAGAGAATGAAACATGAAGCTTGTCCCACATACAACACACAAAGGGGCCTCCAAACGTTGAAATTTAAAAAAATTAACTTAAAGAATTGGAGGACCTGGTGACTGTCATTATTGCTAGAATGTTATTTTCATCATGACTAAGATAAGTTGTGAGGTGCTGAACACTAACGAAGTTCATCAGGAACGCCATGCCACATGCACTGGTGATGACTTTGGATCTTAAGTACATTTTCATTTGTTCTGATAAAAATCAGATCTAATTATTTCAAACTGATGGCACATTTGATGCACTTGAAGCTGTGCTCCCTGTGATTAGTTCCAATTTCGTCTGATTGCGTAAGGCTCCTTTTGCCTAATTTCTGTTGGCACATGTTCAATTCCACCTTATCATTTTCAGTATCTGAAATAATATGTATTGGCATGAATGACTTCGTTAAATGTATTTTTTCTGTGAAGCACACTATTTGGGGAAAGAAATTATGTGTATTTCATCATCAAAGACGGCTAGAAAGATTATAAATATTACTGCTAAAGTTTTAAAGCCTGGATGTTATATAAGAAGGTTTGCTTGACTCAAATAAGTATATAAAGTATTATCTATGAAGTTAACATGTGATGCCGGTATAGATTCTCTTGCTAGGTGTTTTTACATGGACTAAGTTGATTAACATGGGCAATCTGTTCTACCCGACAGACATTGTAGGTTCTGACATAAGAGTTTTGGCCTTAGACACTTTGGCTGTTGAAGTGAGCGAATGGAACGCTCCACTTACAACTAAAAACACCAAATGCCGTCATTCCACCAATGCTCATGTGATTTTTACTGCCTCTCAGATATTCACAGTCTTTGTTTTAAGGTTTATGTAACAGATGGGGATGGATTAGGATGACTTTCGTAAATAGAAAATCTATTAATTTGTTAAAAAAACCGCATAAATACATAAACACCTGCTAAATTGTGGTAAACTCCATTGGGGACAAAGCAAGCTTGTTAGTACTTATGTTTTGATGAATAAATATGAACTATTGTGCCAGATCTCCTTAAATGCAAGTAATCGCATAGAAATTAGGTCTCAAGATCTCATCTGGTGGGAAGGCGCGCATGGTGGCGCTTGTCTGGAATGCAGATAAAATGCGACATGTTGCAAGCAACTATGCTGCCAAATGCGAATGGAAAGGACGAAATGAGATTATACTCCATACAGGATGTATGACTTTTGGCTACAACTTCTTTCATCTAACAAATGCCACCGAAAGGAGAAACACCCAGTAAAGGGTCACCCTAATCTTGCTGTCATATTTGCACCAATGAATTTGATGCCTGGTGTCTTTTCGGCCAGCCTATGCTCAAGTTATATCCGCCACAACTTACAGCAGAAGGTGTGTTATAACAAAAAGCAGTCTGAGTTCTGTTTCTCTTGGCACAGGGTTTGGGTTTTTACCCCAACTCCACCCTTCCACATCTTCTTCATTAGTCCTGTTGACGACCTGTCTGGAGCTCGAGTAAAGGGGAACGTCAGAAAGGCGAGGGCTTCAGCGCTCCGAGCTCAGCCTTCTGCCAGTGTTCCCTCCGCTCCGCTTCACGTTGGCACCACCACAGAGCGGTGCCGTGCCGGAGGCTGGCGGAGCGTGCGCCATCTCGAGCACCGCCTGCCCATTCGTTAACCCCCTTGCGAGGCCCTTTGACTCTACTTCTTTCTGATTCTCTCTGTTTTTGAGCCACAACAGCACAGGTGCAGCTGAAAGTCATTATACCAACCTCACAACACCCTTTTTAATTGTTTTCATCCTATTGTCAATGACTCAGCCACGCAGGGTTCCGTCTATCCGTGTCCCTGCCCACTCGTTGTCCCTTACTTGACCTGCCCAGCCAGCCTCCAGCCTTTCCCTGCGATTAGCGTAGTCTTCCTCCTTCTGCCACTGTCTGCCCACCCATTCGATTGAAACTGGTGCGATTTCTGTGTCTGTCCTTTCAGGTTCACTCAATGCCAAAAGATGAATTGTGTCAATGGCACAAAGAATGGCTGTCAAAGGCAAACTCTCAGCTTAACGTAGGTGCCAGCTTGGCTATATGAAGCCTCTACTCTTCATTATCACAGCCATTTATACAGGATCTGATTACTTGCTGAACCCTTCTCCCTGAACCTTCTGCTATGCAATTGTAAGATGACAACAGGCTATGTCAATATTATTTTGCTACCTGTGGCAGTATCGTATAACAGAAAAAGTACCGTTCTTTAAAACGCAGTACAGGGTGTCACAGTTCAATGCAAAACAAGTACAATGAGATGTGTAGACATTAGTTTGACCTGAGATTTAGAAACGGTCCGTGAAATAGTAAAGCTATACATTAGTTAATTTGGGAAGGGAGTACCTTTTACTGCAGGAATTCTCCTCACTTAGCTTGCCTATACAGAGCCGAGGCCAACGAGAGCTAAAATCGGTACACGTTTGCTTCTTTGACATCTGACATGTGAAGCAGCGCTGGAAAGCTCCGTCTCCCCCTCACCCACCGTTTGCTCAAAGAAACCCCCTGCTGGTCCTCGCACCACGACCCCCCAGAGCCTCACTCAGCGACTCAAGGAGTGCGGCAGTCATTTGCTTGGCGCCCCCCTGCCCCCCATTTGAGCCCCCTGGCTGGGCCTTTCATGGCAAACAGGAGTGACAGCGCATCCATCCCAGCATGCTCGAGTGCTCTTGATGTAAGCCCTGCTCGGTGAGAGGCCCACGCTCCGCCACTTACCACCGAGGCTCCGCGTAAGCCGCGGCCACACGCTGCGGAGGAAGGCGGCACTGCGACGGCAGAAAATGAGAGAACTTGTATTTAATAAGTAAACTGATATGGCTCCACGGCCATCTTTCTCCAGTCTCTGGAGTGGGCTCAGCAAGCCATTTTTCAAGTTAAATGAAGGATTTGGGTTAGATGTGGAAAGCCCACGAGAACCAGTCTGGCATTTCACATACAATGGATATCCATTTATACAAGTGAGAAAGAAAGCACAGCTCTCACTGTAGATTTTGTCATTTCATATATATATATATATACATACAATGAACACAATATCCAGTGCAATAGGAAGGCATATTCATTTTACAGTGTGGGATGCAGGTACCCTAATTACCTATCATAAATCTTTTAAGTGCCAAACGGATAAGAAAACGTCCATTTAAAAAAATTGTAAAGACACTGGTTAACTGAGTGATGCCCCGTTAATCACTTCAGCCTACATATTAAGAAATTATCCAGAAGTGACAGTCCCGTGTGATTGCGGCAGGGCCCCAGTGTGTCAGAAAGCATATGCGCTGCAGGGAACGTCCAGAACAAAATTGTAATTGAAAGTAGGACAGACTGACACGCACTGTTTCCCTGCAAGTAGCTTCATTAAAAAGAAAAAAAAAATGCTCTCATGTCAGGACACGAAATTAAATATGTGGTCCTGACTTGATGGGATTTACGAGGGCCTTTTGAACGCAAGGTTCGGCTACTGAGGAGGCGTTTGCGTAAAGTAAAGAGCGTTTGCTATGGGTAACGTGTTTCGTCTTTACAGAGAATCGTGTAAAGTTCGCTATGTGGAGATAACGATCCTCCCGATTTTGGCGCGGCAGACGTAGACGCATGGGAGCACTTTTGTAACGATGATATGCAGTAAGTAATACAAGTGAATAATGAAATCAAAACAAATGCTGTGGCATGGAGTTCTCAGATGAATTTTTAAAATTTGTTTTTTTCAAATATGTCATGGCAATGTGTTCTTTGCTCCTACACTGTTCATTCAGGAACATATTGATGATTGACTTGATCTAATTTTGCCCATTATAGTCAGCGGCGGTAATCCCATAACAATGCCCAGACTGCAGCCTTTGTATAGAGGGTGGCTGCCTTTTAGCTGTAGCCTGCGGTGTCCTCTGGCAGTTTTTGCGCGTTTGATGACTTGAGAGACAGATGTGTGGATAGAGGCATGCACAAAGGAGCGTGAACGAGAGGGGTACGGCGGTCATTCGGTGGGAGTGTTGGGGAAGCAGGCCAGAGCTGCTCATGGCAATTAGCTCTCAGCACACGACGCCCACCAAGCACTGACAAAGTAGCAGCCTGTAAACACATCCAGGCCCTCAAGGTCCTTCTCTGCTCCAGTACAGCTCTACCCTCAAAACGGCAAACGGAAATCATGGCGATAATGTAGTTTCAAATGAGGATAAGAAATAGGCTGTTTAATTTACTTTTTAGCAGAGATGATGGCTTCACAGTGGTCTGGAGACAGTGTGTCCTGCCTAATCTGGAGATGAAAGTCTTCAGGGATTGTGTAATATTTATTTAACTGCTTGCCCCCCAGTCTCGTAATATCTTTTCAGAGCGGGGCCTGCAATCGCTACTGAAAAACAACAGCTGTCGTTAGCGTTACTGGTTATAATGCTGATTAAATAAACGGTGCCTGAAATGTGCAAAGATCAAATGTACTTTGCATGAAATTTTAGTAAAACTTCTTTAATCTTGGGATTCATTATAAAATTACAGAATTGCATAACAAATTTGTAGAAATTTGTTTTTATGTTATACATATAAATATTGTCGTTTAGTCAGTCAGTCATCTTCTATGCCGCTCCATCTTGTTAAGGGTTGTGGGAAGCCTGGAGCCCATCCCAGGACACATAGGATGCAGGGCAGGGGACACCCAGGGCAGGGCGCCAACCCAACTCAGGACATATAAACATTGTTTATATAAAATTTAGTATACTGGTTGCATATCAAGACCTCAGTGCAAAAAGTACTTAAAAAGTACTTAAGAGTTGATTATATTACTGGCTTTCTAAACATTATACAGATGACATTGTGCCATAAACATCACTCCCAAAAAAAGGGCTTAAGTACATTTTGCAGTAAGGTTTTCGTATAAATCCCATTCAGGCATAGCCAATAATTCAACAGAAAGTAGCAAAAGAACTGAACAGGAAATGGTTTTCTGTAGATGTTCAGTATGGAGCCTTCTCTGAATTTGATGGGAATGGATGAGCTTCCTTACAGAGATAGCCCCACTCCGTCTGACACTTAGCACCACAGGATAGGAATGCAGTTCATGGAACCGCCTTTCATTTGCAAAGATGGAGTGGAGCGTCATTGGGCTCAAAGGGAACCTTGCCTGTTTGGGACCATGCTTGGCGGTGGAAGGAAGATGACTGAGGCAAGGCAGAGGAAGAGCGATGCGGCGCCCACGAAGACTCACTCTGTGACAGGCAGGTCCTGGCACGCTGCCCCAGCAGTGTCTGACTAAACAGGAGTAAGGGAACATCTTCCGATGCTCTACTTAATCGTGTGACTGTTGGAGTGCTCTGGGAGCGGTCCAAACAGCGAGGTTCTGCTGCAGGAATAAGCAGTGCAACCAACATGAGATTGAGACTCCTTGGCAACTACTGCAAATGTGTTGGGTGTGTGGAAACGAGGGACGTGGAAGCAGAGAATGGAAAGTGGGTTCATGACAGTTCTGTTAAATAAATCACACTCTTTTCCCAAAATAAATTTTCTCTTAAGAACAACAATTTTAAAACATGGAAAATAATAATGAAAAACATTTTAACAAAACTATAACTGGTTTATGTTTATATGCTAACATCATTTATTGTTAGCTATATGTTTTTGTGTATGCTACGTACGTCCTAAAATTGCAATATTGTATTTAATTAGAGGAGATTCTACGCTGAGAGCACAGACATTTCCACAAAGGAAGGGTAGGACCGAAGAACCATTTTAACATCCCCAGCTTTGTAATGCCAGCAGGCTTCTGTGTTTATCAAAGTCGGTGGAAAAACACAGCACATCTTAATTTACCAGTCTGACTGCTTCTGACGGCTCAGGCTCAGCTCATAACCTGTGCTTCAACCATTTGTTGATGACATTCTCACAAACCACTCGCGACAAGTGCAATTAATGAAAATTTACTGGTGCGTTAGAAAACAGGGTTTCTGTCAAGCTGTCCCTTTTGCTTTTGCAAGGAGCTAGATGATTTCCCATCTTTTTTACGTGCATCAGCAAATTGAGTTCTCCTGAAAAATTGAAAAGTTGCATAGTGTTTTTCCCCATTCAACAAAACGTTACCTTTTTTTCTTCTTCAATGAGTTGTTTTTTTTTTTACACTTGGGCTCTGCCGCAGTAACGGATGGCTTTTCTACTCGCATCTGCTAAGCTTGCTGAAATGAGGAACTTCAGCACTTGTACCATAACACGTAGGCAGAGGCTGGCTTTTAGAACCTCAGTAAAGACGTTTATATTGCACCTCTGGAGTGATTAAATTTCACAGCCACAGATATGCAAATTGCACAAAAATACAGTGTGGTGAATGTTCTGATTAACCTCATCATGTTCAGAGTGTGGTCATATCACTGTGCACGAAGACAGAACGTTGCAGTGTATTCTATTGTCTCACACATGACTACAACTTTAACACATTAACACAGGTTATATTTTGAACGTGTGTGATATTTTCATTAATCATGTCATATGAAGAGCAATGTACAGGTAGCTTTTTTTTCATTTTCTACACCCTTCTACAGAGATTTTCTGCATTAGGTCATCAACTTGCTAAGTGAAGGAGCCGGCTGCAGAGAATGTGTAATTACTTTTGTGTTCAAAGCAGAACTTTCAGCGTAGGATCACACGCAGACACAACTACCATCCCAATTAATCCTCTGTGTCAATCACCTGGGCTGTGCGGTGCATGCATAATTAAGAGAAAATTAATACCTTTCAAAACAAAGAAGTATAGAAGGGCTAGAATTTAAAAACCATAACTAATTAAATAAACACCCTGAACTGATGGAATTCACTTTTTTTATTTTTAACTGGATTTTTCCCCCTCCTGTGTTTCTTATAGGCTCACCACTAGAGAGGATATTTACCCATTAAGGGAGAGACGGTGGAGTGTGTCTTTCTCCAGCATACCGGACAATGCAGCTGACTGCTATGCTGAAGCATGATCTGAAAATGATATTTTGGTAAGGGGCTTATGTGGAGTCAGTGGGCAGCATTGCTGCTGCACTCCGCTATGGTTGCGGGTTGGATTGCAGCCCATGTTCTCTGCTGCATGTGAGCCGCATTTCTGTGGATGTTTGCTGCATTTCTGTTAACCTTCCTAAGAGTGCAAGGATGGCTTTGATTGCCGTATATAAATCGCTGTTGCTGTGTTTGAGTCCTTTCTGGTCCATCTGCCTTAGAAGGCAACCAGGGTTGTCCTAAACCAGGACTGAATAAACATGTTTTAAAAATGACTGCTTGATTTTTTAAAGTAAAAGCAGCTCACGGTGACGTGGTGGTTAGTACTATTGCCTTGCATCTCCAGGCCTGGGGTTCAATTCTTGCCGTGTGTGTGTGTGTGGAGTTTGCATGTTCCCCCTGTGCTTGGTGGGTTTCCTCCCACAGTCCAAAGATGTGCAGGTTAGGTTGATTGGTGTGTCCAAAATTGCCTGTTGTGTATGTGCCGTGCCCTATGTGTTCTGGGATGGGGTCCAGGTTTCCCTTTGCCAGGAATAAGCAGTATAGAACTCTTTTTGATGAGTAAACACTTTATATTGCATTTTCATACAAGCCAATGCAACATTTTTGGTAAATCACCAAACCTGACTGAGATATAGTTATAACTCAGTGGTGTACATATACACAGGTATACGGCATGTACCCACTTTTAAGAAAACGAGATTACCGTATATCCACCTAAAAGTAGACAGAAATGTGTATTAGTTAGTGGAGAAGTCTGTATATGTTTGAAAAGTGGCTATAGTTCTACTGCAGAAATGAAAATAAGAAATATTTAAATTTCTGCTTATTAGCATGTATTGGCCCCTTATGGTCACTTAAGCATGATGTGACACAGTGAATAGAGGTGAAAGCATAAATATGTAGTCTAAACAGGAAAGGAAGAGCAGTCTGCTCACCTACCAAGACACCAGTATACCACTGCAATCATGTGACCTTATAAAAATCAGTAATACCACAGCCTTTTATTTTTCTAAAAGGGATTATCAAAAAATTATTAAATATGTCACAGTGGTAGGATAATCAAATCAGCAGGAATGCCAAGGCAGAGTTGGTCCAAATGTAGAGTTTATTATGCCAAAACCAAACCAAAATCCAGTACCCAAACCAGAATCCAGTACCCAAACCATAAACCAAAGCCAAAGGCGACAGTCAATATGCCAGGAGATGCGTCCACAAGAGAGTACAATACAAGGGGGAACAAGGAGGTACAAGGCACACCAAGGCTGGAACAGGAACAGGGAAACAGGGCAGGACAGAATGGGTTGGGACAGGCTAGGGTAGATGAAGGAACCCAAGACCAGGGAAGAAGGAGAGAGAGAAGGACACGGCCACTCAGTACACACAATGAAGGAAGTGACACCTCACCATGCACCAGTGTGAAGGACAAACCTAATAAAGACACAAACAGGAAATACAACCCAGGTACAACACATTCAAACACCAACAAGGAAACAAGGAGTTACAGATGAAACGAGACAATGAGAGGATGAGGGGGTGTGGCCAAACAACCAGGGCAAATCGTGACAAACAGCAGGTACTATTATGCTAAATGTATCTATTATCTGCAATAAAAAATGCATAAGATTCTGCATATGAATACAAGCACGTTCAAAACAACAGACCCTCTTCCACTTTCTGCCATTATAATTAATACTTTCTGCACAATCCAAAATACCTCCTCTCATTGTCTCACTTATAATAATAAGAAACAGCAGTATTATTATACGCCTGTTCCCCCAGCACATTCAACTGCTGAGTCTGGAGCAGCCACGGTCACTGTCTGCTCACCTAACAGGACAGGATGGGGGGATGTTTGGGGGCTTCCTGCTGTGCCAACATGATTCCCCCTGGCAGAGTTCCAGGAAAGCACATCTGGCGCTTGAAAAACACGGAGCACAGGAGGTGGTCACCTAAGCCCAGGAACGGCGCCAAGAGAAGCAGCTCAGACATTTTTGGTGCCCTCCGAATAGCGACTCCAATCCCTTAAACATGGCGGATGGATGTTCAGCTCACCACGTGGAAGGGAGAGGGGAGGTGGTTTGAAATATGATCCGCGGCTTGACTTTGCCTTTGAAACGTGCCACGGCCGTTGTTGACATTTGAAGTCTTTATGCGGTTGAGCTCAAACTTGGAAAGTCACATTACGCAGCAGGTGACAACACTATGACTTTGGCCGCTCGTGACTAATGTGCGTGAGCGCTAAGGTTAGCTCTCTGTGTTAAGTTTCCATGTTTGTGAAGTTTTTAAGTGTTTGATTGAGAATATTCCTGCGCCTATTAACCGGAAAAACCCGAAAGAGGTTATATGTGGATTCTAGATGGGAATCTCATCGGGAGGAAAATAGCCTGTTATATTGGATGGTTTTCTTTTTTCCTAGAAATGTCACAATTTATTATATCAGCGCTGAATGTAATTGCTAGGTGTTGTAAAAGAATATTAAATTGTGAAGTTGTGGCAGGATATAATACACATACTGATTTACATATCTAAATATAACATTGCTTTAAAACTGGCACCGTGAAATGATAGTTTGTAAGTGAAGGTCACATAAATTGGGTGTTGTTATGGAGGGTACAGTGCGTTTATTTACAGCGTGAGTGTCACATGGCATAAAGTCAGCGAATTACGAGGAGTGTTACAGAAATGACAGTGCATTGTTCAATAGAGATGTCCTTTGGCAAACAAAAATGTTGTAAAATGAGACCCACCATTAAACGTGACTTTCTAGAGAGATCTGCTTAGGCTTGGTGTGACCTTTGTTTAGAACATGGGCAGTTTTACCTTCTTGTCGTTCTAATAATCTCTTCTTATCCACGGATTGATCGTCTGTGTCAGTTCGCAATGCCAAGCTGAAACACAGCTTGCTTTTCCTAAACACTGTGAGGTCAGTTTAGATGTGATCTCTACGTTTCACAAGCCTAGTTATATATATTAGAAGGTACCAAGAATTTGCATTTTATTGTATCTTTTGGTTTTTACTTAATCAACGATAGTCAAATGCTTTCTGACAAGGCAGTCTAATTCAAGTCTAAAGGGCAACAAAAGGTAAATAATTATTTAAAAAATTAAATATAAATTTGTATTATGGCATTTTATTATGACACTTTCTATGCTGAAAATTGTGAGAATTGTGCCACTGGTTTGTTATGAAAACTTCAGTTCCCATGGTGACAGAATTTTTACAGCTTAGCTTTAGTTTTGCACTGTGGTTGGTTTTGGGGAAATTTGGCCACAATGGGTACGATGTAAACACGAGGAATTACATTCATGTAAAACGCAAGACCCGGCTCTTTATGAAAAAACTGACAAAACACAGAGAAAAAAAAAAAAAAACAGCAGACACCAAATACAATAAAATGAAAATAAAATGAAGGCGTTTGTCTCAGTCAGAAGACCACCTTCAGACGAAAGATGTCTTGCCCTGCTTTTCTTCACTCTTCCCACGTTGTCCCTCTTCAGCCAATCAGGGCCCTTTTGCAGGCCTAGATGCTAGGGTGCGAGCACATTGTGACCAGCTGGTTGTGTGTAATTGGCCGATTCTGTGCAGGCCTAGGCTCATTACCTCAATGTCCTTGCTGCCAGCCCATTCTCACGTCCTTGATTCACCTCTCACTGGACACGCTAATCAGACTCATTTCCCCATGTTCATTCCATCTCTGAATGAATATTCTCTTCTGCTACGGAAACCGCCTGATAATTAACTAGAATTCTAAAGGTCTATATAATTACTGATTGTGGGCAGCACAGGTTTTTGGGTCACTGAATTAGTTTAATATTTATAGTATGGGTAACTGAAACAGGTTACATTACACGTGATAATTTTTCTATACACTAGTATGTGCAGCTCGCACATTCATATTGTCCTCAACACATAATTCAATTAGTATCAATTTTGACTAACAGATTAAATGAATATGAACTCAACAAGAAACAGATCTAAAGCCATCTGAACTCTCCAACGAAGGTAGAATATTTTGGTGCCACAGATTCAGGGACCTCATAGTGGGGTGGAAACCTAGAGGAGGACCTGAACCTGACAGGAGCCCCTTAAAAAATTAGAACATAGTATATTTCATGAAATCACTAGCGGAAGCCTTGCGCATACCAGAACATTATTTTAGCCACAGTCGTATATCTATGGGGTCTGGTCAGGATGTCACACATCCACTGAGGTCACTTGTATTAAAATAACACCAAGGACAGCTGGAGTGCACATAGGCTGTGGTGTCATTAACATCGGACAGCTCAACGGTACCTTGCCTTTGACAGTAACATCTTAATACTGTTTTCCATCCAGTATACCCCTGGCCTTCAACTGGAATGGACCAGAAAATACAAAGTAAATATAATATAAAGTAATGGATCTTGACCGTTCCGTAATGTTTCTTAAATTTGGCAGATATTTTTGCATGCTTTTCACTCGTTGCGATAACCTAATAAAATGTCAAATCCGACTCGTAACTTGCAAACATAACACCTTTAGGCACAAAACGGCGTTTGCGTATCAATATTCATACAGGTACTCCTGAAAAATCCCGTCTGCGTTCTCAGTTTCAGAAAAAAAAAAAACGTTTGACATGAAATATGTTCCAATAACATATAAAAAAGTTAACATGACAAATTGTTTTGGAGAAAACTTGTAATGCTGTTTTTGTACTTCTTCTGCCCTCTTTAATGACACCTGAAGGAAAAAAAAATCTACCCACCATGTTTTCTTCCCTTTTGAAATTTGTATATTTTTTCTTTTTACTATTATGTGTTACCAAAAGGTTAATATGACACTGATTGCATGTTATGCAATTTCACTTTTAAAAGCCGTATAAATAATTTTATTGGATTTTTAAATTAACTGTAGAACTGGAGAATTTTGAAATAAGTTGGTCAGTTGCCTGATTTACTGAACGGTCATCATACAGTATAAACTATAAACAGGGTGGTTGTAAAGTTTCCTTATTCAGAGCTCTCTGTAGCTCAAACTAATAATCAAATTGGCATCGAATTTTGTACTTATATTCAAGGTATGGGTAGAATGATTCCGTGACAAAAAAAAAAAAAAAGTAGTTGCTAAATCTGCAGCTAAGGGAAAATATAGCATTACACATGCATTTTCTACTGTACAGTGCCATATTTTCCTTTAGTGACACATTTTGGAACTACATTTTTTTCCAGCCTAAACTCACACCACCCTAATCAACCCATGGGTATCTCAGTTCAGATATTTGTGAAGCCCTTCCAGGATGTTTGACTATTCAGAAATAGAAATTAGTCTGAAAATATCCCACAAAGAAAAATAAACAAATAAAATAAACAAATCAGCACTGTTTAGAAAATCAATTCAGATTAACTTGTTTAGGGTGATTCTAAGGCAACCTCAAAAATATCTGGATGGTTATGATTTTTAAGTCCACCAAACATAAAGCAGCAAGGAAATTGTGAGAAGTAATATAAATTCAGAAAACTACAAGTGGGAGAGAGACCTGACAGCAAGAAACTGCTCAAACCCATGCAGAAAAATTCTTCTTCCAAGGCAGGGAAAGAAAAAAAAAAAAAGATAAACAGAATTAGTTTGTTCAGTGGTCTGCTGTGTTGCCCTGTCATGACCCTGCTAAAGCCCCCAGACTGTTGAAAGGAGCTGGCCAGCAAAATGCCTGTCCAAGGAAGCAGACATGTTTCAGACAGACTGCAGTGCAAAATTTTTCAGCCAAGAGCTACACAGGACACTAGGGTTTGACAAGCGTTAGCTTAGCATACTGCTGTCCAAGATTTGACAGGCGTAAGTTATACAGACCACTTATCAGGGTTTGACAGACATATGCTAGACAGATTCTGTTTGACCGTTACAATTTGACAGACTCTCCAAGGTTCTAATTTCTCTTGTATGCTTAAATATAAAATGTGTAAAAATCATTTAAATGAAGGCCTTTGTGTTAGTATAAATGTGTAAACAGCACTGTCCTGTTTTGGAAACTTTTAACGAGCGAGCGAGCGAGAAATGAATAGGAATGTAAGAATCAAAACATATAAGTGTGAAGATACGGATGCCCATAACGCGCGTCAGTGAACAGACACCCCCATTGTCAAAGCTTAATGTTAGCTCCCATAAAAGCCCGGCATGCTCTCCCATCCTTCAGAAACACTGCGTGGCGTGTTGCTGTGAATGGGATTCTACTGGCAGTTCTCGCGTGCTTACTTCCAGCAAGGCGAGGTGTGTTTTGGTTTCACACACTCTTGTGTGGTGCCAAACGTGTGTCGTCTCCACAGTACAAAGTGCAGCCAGACGGCCAAACCCTTGAGCAGAGTCCAGACAGGACGTTGACATCAAACTCACTGCTTCTGTGGTCTTGGAGGTATTGTTTTACGACTTCTACCACTTTTGTCCAATTGTAGTTACAGCGATATGTCACACCGACTAAGTTAATTAACGCAATCTTTAGATGTAATTTACTGCAATTAGTCTCATGCAGTCAGCTGATGTCTCTATCCTTAAACCCTTATATAAGGATAGCCTACTTAATACTACTGAGAAGCTTAGTGTTTCCAGATTGTTTCAAATGATAATTGATCAAGAGAACAACATGAGAGGTTTTTCCATCATACAGCCATGAGCACGGACACAAGTCAACTAAAAATCCTTCATTTCTGGGCACAACTATCCTGCTCTCTGATTGACAGCAATACGGACGACATACTACGTATGTGGGTTTCAAGAAGTTTAATCATTTTTTGAGGCATTCAGTTATTAAAATTAAACAATTATATAAAACCTGGTCCGTTGAAAGCAGTGAGCCAAGTGATTTCAATATGAACTAGGATAGGAAAAGCAGGGACTATTTAAGATACAGTTACCTGTAACTAATTAAAAATAAATATACAGTATAGTATGAATGAGTATATATTATGTAATTACAGCCAATTTTAAGGACCTCTGTCATAGCCCTTATTAAAATCTTTATCTCCAGAAAGAGTAGAAAATCTTAGTAAAAGCTGAAATATCAATTAATTAATCCATTAGTTGATGACATCTTCTAAAAAGTCATCTAGTTTATCAATGCAGTACAGAAAAATTAATTTCATTGTAATGAAACGTTACAAACACTGGTTTGCAGTGTCTGGAAAAATAAACACCAGTTTTGGTTGAGCTTCACAGAATCTTAATATTAATTAGCAACAAGGACAGAAACACATAATTCTTGCGGTAACAAATAATATGCCTTGAGATTTTCCCTTAGATGTTGCTTAATTCATGATGTTGATATATTATTTTAGAGGGGAAATCCTGTTTATGAAAGGGAAACTATTTATCCAGCCTGGTAACAGTACACTGGGAATTCCTAGAAAATGTGTGTCAGTGTTTCTGACAACAATTAAAGAAATAAATATTTGTGCTCAGTACCGCAAACGAAAGTTGGACAGATATTCGAGCTTATTATTCACAGTTAGTTTGTTCCAACAGATGATGCAAAAATGTGGCGTTAATTCGGCTGCTGTGATTTAATATTTCTGTCAAATAAGGTCAAGCACAAAATAAGCAAAACTCATGGGAGAGCCCCTAGCTTCAGGTTAATTATTCATCTTAATAATAATTATTGCCCCGTTGTCAGAAGATCTATAGGGTATCATTAAAAAGAATATTCCTGTAGCAGGCAGCGTTGCTGTGAAAAATCTTAAGTACTGCTCGGCCTACAAAATGCGGTGTGCATTTCCATATTTCGTATCGCTGCGGTTTCCTCCGCGTGGCTGTTCCGCGGGGTGCGGTCCTCGGCCTCGAAGCTGATCACGACGCCAGCTGAGGGTGACGGTGATGGCCTCCAGTGGGGAGATAAAGACATCGATTTGACCCCCCAGAGAAAGAGGCCTAGTTTTGCAAACAGCAGATGGGTATCCTGTGTGCGTTTTAAAGAAAAAGCGGTACAGATGGAAGAGGAGGAGGGTGCTGATTTACCGCTTTGAGTGAGCAAAGCTTTGGGGCAGAGTCTAGTCCTTCAGCTCTGTGAAAGCACACTTTGCGACAGTGTAAGAAATGGCAGGCCTGCCGCCACCACTGCACCCCCCCCCAGCTCCATCCGCCCCACTCTCCCCATAGACACACAACAAAAATGCAGAAAGGAAATAAGTCCTTCACCCCGAGGGAGGGAGGGAGACAATTTATACCACCAGCAATATGAAGCATCAAACAGTCTTTGAACAGTGCATTTCATGGCACTAAAACATTTTTATGGATTTTGCTCAGGACTGGTCAGTGTGACTTCAGAAGAATGGATTTGATATTCAGGATCTGCCACAGCGCCTCTCACTACAGATTGGACTGCAATGTAGTGACAGGTGCTCGGCAAAATAACACTCTGGAAGGGGAAGTGACTGTGTCATTTCAATAAAGTCAGTAATTATGTTTATATTAGCAAAGCACGCTAAATTCGTGTTGCTGCTCTCTGTCCTGCTGGTCACCAAAAGGCATTATTGAGTTCCTTGCTTGGTACATAAATGACAGAAAAGCACTTCAGATGATATTAGGTTATACACCCCATTGTTCGTGTGGATATTCTGGTGCTTGAATTTGTTTGTTGTTTGCATGTGACCTGGGCCATATGAGCACGTGATTGGCCCAGCAGGTAACAAGCTTCTCCCAGGTGTGCTCGTTCATAGCAGACTGTAAGCAGGAGCTCAGTGATGTGCATCTGCAGTGTTCTCTGCCCTCTGAGGTGGCAGACAGGTTGGGGTGCCCTGGCTGACCGGTGTGGGAGGGTCTCACACACCTGTCTGGTGCCTGCCAGCCTCCTGGGGGGAACAGGGGGGGCATCTGCTGTGCCAGCTCTCTGATTCCCCACCAGGTGACTTCCTCCCAAAGCAAAAAATGAAAGGTGAATTTGCAGGGTTGTAACATCAGAGGACACACACCCAAACTACACACACCCCCCTTGGTTCCCTATCTTCCACAACGTCCAGGGAGTCACGGCTCAGAAAAGGACCCAATGGGAAAGTATTGTTTACTACAGGTGAATCTCAGCTGCCTTAGAGGGCTTCTGGTGGGATAAGCTAAGGTGCAGACTCTGCTAGGAGAACATGTTTTCAGTAATTAATCCATCTGTCTTCATTGTACTTGTAAATGACTATGCACAGTAATTATTTCACAATAAAATGTACAGACACATGCAATGTTTATAGGGAGTAGCACAAAAACTGCATTGAATTTATTTTCTTGTTTACTGTCGCGGTTACATTGTTCGGTGAAATTTCGTGTCCTTCCTTAAGTCAAGTGCCAGCAGACAGATAACAAACACAGAAAAAATAGGGACAGCAATAATGATGGCAGTCAAATATAATACAAATAACCCTGTGAGATCACATTCACATTGGTATGACTAGCATAAATCAGATGTTTTTGGTGTTGTCTGGCTTTTCCTTTCATTGCAATTTCCTGCCTTTTCTTCCTGGTTTCCTTTTAATCATTGAACAGCATTCTTGCCTTGGGCTAACTCTGTTGTGAAAGGCGCTATATAATCGTAATTTTAATTGAACTGAATTGAGTAACACAGACTAGAAAGAGTGTGTGTATGTGTATTTGAAGTAATGATTGGGTGAATCACCTTAGACGCTGGTTCAGTTAAGACTTTACAGGGTGGGCTATGATTTATCTCTCTATTAATTCACTGGAGTTCAATGTTTATAACCGTGTCCTCATGAGACTTGTCATTTTAAACAAATTTTATGTCAAACCAGAGCACCAATTCCAGATCACCACACAGATAACGCTTTATACATTTATTTAGCCTTTGCTGTGTATATGGAGCATACATTTGTTTTGTGTATCTCTCAGAATAGTTCAGCATTATTTGTGCATTGTTCAGTCTGCTGTGGTTTTGCTGTTTTGCAAGTAAAAGGGTGAGACAATCTTATTATCTCAGCTACACATCACGACGGAACATCTACACTGAGTCTGACGTTTATAAAGAAACAGAGAAAGCAATTTGCTGCCTTAAGCATCAATGGCTCTTTTATAAATCTGGAAACTTTGTTACCATAAATAAAAACCTTATTTCTTTGTAAAAGCTATCTTGTTAATTTTATTTTATTTATTTTTTCCTATCGTTATTCTGTTCATCATATAAAAACGCGTGGCAAAACAGAACGGAAAAATTCAATTAAAAAAAAAGAAAAAACAACAGATATATTCTTCAAAAACAGTGGCCAGTGGTAACTTTTTTAAAGCAATTTCAATTACAAAGGCAGCCTTTTAATCTTAATTAAATCTTGTTGTTTCTGTCCTTATGTGTTAGCATGCATCCCTCGACCCAAAGTAAATGCGTAGTGAGAACGTGTCACACTAGTCTCCTTCCTTTGTGTGTTCGCTGGGTCTCCGAATGCTCAGTGTTCCAAAAAGCATTGGAAAAAAGAAAGAAAAAAAAAACACAAAAGCCCTGAACAGGCAGAAAGCAGAAACAGGCAGTGAAATGAGCTCTAGACAAGGCCAGCTCAGCGTGGACATTGGAAGAACCTGTAACTAAACAGCCAGGCATGTTAGTTATTTATCTGTGTTGTCTATGTTGCTGAATACACATGGCAATCTGGTGCAAAACAAGAAAGACGTTTTCCCAAGTTTTTTAATGAAATCCTTTTATTGTACACTGCATGGCCAAACAAGAAGTCGTGTGTGCCTCTGGAGGCAGTGTTATTAGCTGGTATTGTAGAAGCCCAGCAATGTTATGTGACAATAAAATGGGGTCAGCTGAGTATCTGAATCTACTGAAAGGCCAGGTTCTCCCATCAGTGAATTTTTGCTTCCCTGACAACACGGGTGTATTCCAGGCCAAGAGTGCCAAGATTCATCAGGCTAAAATTGTGAAACGGGGTTTCAAGGAGCATGAGTACTCACTTACACACATGTACTGGCCACAAATGAGTCCTGACCTTAACCACCTTGGAAGTCTTTAGGATGTGCTGGAGAAGACTTTTGAGAGTGGTTCGACTGTCTCGCCATCACTACAAGATATTGTTGAAAAATTAGTGTAGATATGGATGAAAATAAATGTTGAGATGTTCCAAAAGCTTGTCAAAACAATGCCACAAAGAATGTGCGCTGTAATCAAAAGCTAAAGGCAGTAAAATATTAGTGTGCAACTTATATTTTGACCAGACAGTGCGTATAACATAATGTAAGCTATCTGCTGTCAGTGTGTCCCCTGCCTTACACTCTTGGCTTCCACGGGATGGGGTCCAGGCCACCTGTGACCGTGTGCAGGAGAAATGGTTGTTGGATGGATGGATAACAGGAACTATTCATGTGGACTCATTTTTAAGTCGCTTTGGACAAAAGCATCTGCTAAATGAAATAATGTAAATGCAAAGTACATATAACACATTGACTGTGGTGGGTTGGCGCCCCGCCCTGGGTGTCCCCTGCCCTGTGCCCTGTGTGCTCTGGGATGGGCTCCAGGTTTCCCCGCGACCCTCACCAGGAATAAGCGGTTAAGATAATGGATGGATATAACACATTGATATCTGTTTGTCATTGCTGTCAGCAATAATTATAAGATATCAAACTGTACCTAAAAATACACCTTAGTGTGTAATTGAACTGAACTTGAAGTACGAAGGAAAAAAAGCAACAGCCGAGCAGTTTCTGTGTGAAGTACGCAAGACCCACCGTCATGTGCAGTGGTGCACAGGTGACACAAACAAGAGTAATTCTGCTTAATATGACAAATGAACTCTTTTAATCTCAACAAAGCAGGTGTTTTTTATGTGCATTCATCTATGCAAATCACAGGTTTTATGCAAATGGGTTTCAGAGGGCTCATCCAAAGGAGAGCCGATAGTCAGGAGCTCATGTGCTTTGAATTTCTCGTGTAAACATATCAGGATGTGTGTTTAGTGTAAACACCCATTTCAGGAGGTGACAGACTAGCTTTTTTAGAGCTATATCCTTTCAAACTGAGCAAAGCTTTGTGTCATGTGTCTTATTTATCAGGCTGTGACTACCTTGCTTTCAAAAAAAAAAAAAAAAAAACAAAACAAAAAAAGGCAGCTCTGCTTTTAGACAAAAGTTCCAAATCGACATTAGAACAAAGATTTAAATAAAGACTTCCAGCTGGAGCACTCATGGATGGATAAATCTCTCACAAAATCCTGAACACTGAGGGGATATAGACTGTCGGAGACAATTATGCTCGCATGCAGACGTGAATGCGACCCATGCCCCCCTCTCTGTGTTGAAATTTAACGCAACTTTCTCGGCGCCGTTTCCAAGAAGTAGATTTCTGTACACTTTATGAGCAGAGGAGGAGGAGCTGGTTTCGGTATTTACAGCAGGGCATTTGGACATTATGTCAGGTTGATAGTGTGGCTAGAGTGTGGCTGCAGTGCAATCCAACACCTTGTACAGAAGGCCATTTGGACATTATGTCAGGCTGTGAATATGGCTACAGTGTAGCTACAGTGTAATCCAATGCTTTTGCCCCTGCATGCTGCCTCTGCAAACAATGTGCAGAAAAGTGTCAGCATTGAGCTGTGGCCTTTAAGAAAAGTTATTAACTCGTTATTAACCCATTATTATGATATCCTTTTCTCCAAAGATACTCAGAGTGTATATTGTTTCGCATTGTATGTCACAGGTACTGGGGAACAGCCCACCTTGAGCAGTGTGAGGTGCTGAGGAACAGCTCACCTTGAGCAGCGTGAGATGCTGAGGAACAGCTCACCTTAAGCAGCATGAGGTGCTGAGGAACAGCTCACCTTGAGCAGTGTGAGGTGCTGAGGAACAGCTCACCTTGAGCACTGTGAGGTGCTGAGGAACAGCTCACCTTGAACAGTGTGAGGTGCTGAGGAACAGCTCACCTTGAGCAGCGTGAGGTGCTGAGGAACAGCTCACCTTGAGCAGTGTGAGGTGCTGGGGAACAGCTCACCTTGAGCAGCGTGAGGTGCTGAGGAACAGCTCACCTTGAGCAGCGTGAGGTGCTGGGGAACGGCTCAACTTGAGCAGTGTGAGGTGCTGGGGAACAGCCCACCTTGAGCAGTGTGAGGTGCTGAGGAAGAGCCCACCTTGAGCAGCGTGAGGTGCTGAGGAACAGCCCACCTTAAGCAGTATAGAGATCCTGTTTCCCTCGACAGCCTGTGTGCTTCTTGTCCAGTTTAGTTTGCTCAATGTTCCAGAGCGTGTTATTACTGAGGTCTCACAAGGAAATTAAATCTACAAATTGCTGAAATAAAATTCAGGAATGACTTTGGTCATTGGCTTCCTGAGTCTTTCAGAACTTTCAGAACTTTTAAAAGAGGGGGAAAAATTAAAAACATTTAAAATATTGCTGCCTAAATCTTTAAAAGACTTTTAAAAGAGGGGGAAAAATTAAAAACATTTAAAATATTGCTGCCTAAATCTTTAAAAGACTATTAATTGTGACCCTGAAACCTCTGCCTTAGACTAAAGTCTGATTCCAAAAATGGGTACATAGTAGAACTGCTGTTACACGTGTCGGGTTTAAGCAAGTTAAAAAATAACATTTTGGAAATCGGTGACAGAACAGCCAAGCATGACCGCCGCAGTCATTAACAACGAGTTTGTGTCAGCTTCATTAATTTCAACTTTTACCACCAGTCCTTGGGTTTGTCCATTTCACAGTCTTCTCATACCACTCGCACACTTTCAGACACAGTTCCAGTCTGGGCAAAGATAATGAATTAGCTTTCACAGTGTATAGCCTAAGCTACACAGCACACGCATGTATAAATGAAAATATAATCTTAAACAACAATTTTTATTTCTGGTTAGTAGTTCAGCAATCACAGAATTAGTTTCTTACGTGTTACTATTTCGACCCATTTAATACCCAGGTAGATCTTATATTTTACAGCATGTGGACGGTGCTGCCTGTTTACAGCCCTTCCAGAACGTTCACTTTGGCTCCTGCAAAGCATGTGACTTCTGTAATAGATGAGCTACTCCAAGCCACATGACCATGTCAAATTCACAGTTGATGCGGTGCTACTGGCGCCATCTACAAAGATTAATGAAAAAAAGAAAAAAAAAAAAAACGTCATCCATCTCAAGTGCTTAATGTATGCTAATTAGTTGGCCTCTCGGTTTACATAAGCACATTGGCAATTAGGGCAATGAAGGACGATGTGACGTGACGAAGCGCATGTAATCTGAGAAGAGCGGAGATGCACAAGGCCCAGGAATGGTGACCTTGTTTGTTTGCCGTCCTGCCTTCCTCTCCTCTCGATACCTTGATTACACAATAGGACATGGGGATCATCATGCGTGAACACAGAAAGTCAGACAGTGGCATTGCAGTGCCCCCCTTGTCTTTGGGTGGGTGCTCTCTCCTGCAGGTGGTGGTGTACGTGTTAACACTTGTGAAATTCGGTGATGACTTCTGTGTTCTTGATCAGCGTGTTCAGTAACTCCTGTGCTCAGTCAGTGTTCATGCCCACAACTGAAACCTGGCAAGTTCGGGTTGAACGAGTTGCTAAAATTTAAATGCTTGGCAAACAGATAAAACTTGTTTCTGTGATAAAATTGCTAATTTAAATATTCGGTTTTGGTTTCTAAAAACATTGAAATGAAAATCGAGTGATTGTGGTAGAATCAGTTTGATTGGATACTAGAGGAGGGTGATGGGATATAGAGAAAGGTGAGAATGGGTTTTTTCTTTGTGGAAATGGAAGACAACAGAAAGAGACCTGCCATTTCAGCATCGCTGAAAAGTATAAACAAACATCAAAAGAACTGCTGCTTTCAGCATGTAGTTATAACTGAGTCAAGGATCTCTTTCAGCATTGCTCGAAAAAAAAGCCATCATGTACTGCAAGCGCACTTAATGGAACAGCAACAGGTGAAATGAAGTAACAGTGTCAGCTGATAAGTAATGTCACATGATCTTGCCTCTTACGAAACCGTTTCATCCTTCATCATTCCACATTTAGCTAATTCCCTTTGAGCCCATTGCTCTGAATTTTTGAGTAATTACCAACAAAGTTGTGACACTGTGAAAGGTTTTCTGACTGGCTTTCATATGAGTAATACCGTCTGCCATTTCTTTTATATTTTTGCAGCTGCAAAAAATGCGAAACGTGGTTAAAAGCAGCTGTCGCAGAATATGAAGTGACAACACACGTGTCACATGTCACACACTTAAAAAACTCCTGCTCCAGGCCCTGTCTCCGACATCATGGCCTTCCTCAACTTCCTGCTTTTCAGACTTCTGTTTTGTTTTTCCACGCATTTCCCAAAGGTACGCATATAACTTGTACTGAAGCCTAAAATCGCAAAACTGTGACTGCAGCTTTAAGTTCCTGAAAGGGCATTGCTGTTGGACCCTTTAGTGTACTGGTAGGCTGAATTGTTTCAATAAACATTTGACTGTATATAATATACAGCTGAACACAATAGAATCTTCTGAGGATAAAGCTGTGGGCAAGACCAAATGATGATATATAAATGTAATAATAATGTAGAAAAAGAAAAGTAATTTTCAATGTCATTTAGATTGAATGAACGGATTAAAAAATTTTTCAGTATTAGGCCATCTAATGTTTATTCTATTGGGCTCTGCTTTTGCACTTACCTGAAGTGATTATTCTTCACTTTTCGTCTTACCTACTTCCTGTGATCTTAATATAAAACCTTATTTGACCCTAGTGGTGCACTATTGCAATTTTTTGTGGACCTTTTCCAAACCAAAATCAACCAGTTAATCAAAATGTGCGCAAACACACATATAAGAAGAGATAACAAATGTGTGAGGATGCAAAGAACAGACAGATATAGTGTACAGTAAATCCATTAAATAAGGCATTGGGCTGTCAGCTTCCTCCAGGCATGGCATTATCAGCCCCGAGTATGACATGAGTTTCCACATTCCAAGTCAGGATGTAAGTAAGTGCATTTAGAACGAATTAAAGTGACGGGGCCTGTAACCGCTGCTCTGAGAAATAAAGACATATCTAATTAGTGGTCTGTTACTTATCTGCGCATTTACAAAAGAAAAAGTATTAGGAGCTAATTGATCCAGGCTGCTGACAGGCCATTCCGATATACAAACTGAAGACGGAAGACAAACTCAGGCATGTTGGCGCATGAAAATGAAACGTTTTCATTTGATTACGATCCTCTGATTTGCATTGAAGCAGGGCAGGTGCGGGTGTCTGTTTGTGTTTATGTTCACTGAACTGCGTTGAAGGTTATTCTGTATATATGTACACAGAATAACTTGTAGTCTCAGCTGCCTCTGCTCCATACAATACCAACAGCGTGAGATTACCATTTGTTACATGTTCATTCGCATGCCAACGCATGGAACAAGAGGCAGTTTTTTTCATTTTATTTTCATTTTCATAGTTAGTGACCTTTAGTGCTTTTTCCTGGTATGTTTTCTAATAAGCATTATATTGCAATTTAGCACTGCGGTGAGAAAACCTCGACATTTCTGCATAGTAGAAGCTGTCAGATCGGTGTTTGATGGAGCCAGAAGCGTTCAGCTCAGCTGACATTACAGATAATATAAAATTTATTACTCTTCGGTGTATATTACTTGACAGTGTGTTGTGTAGCTACAACCAAAAATAAGACAGACGATTGTAGTCAAATACATATTTTAATGAAAATTGTTGGCCTCAAACACATTAAGACTATTACTAGTATTATTTTTTGCTGTCTGCATATTTGCTCTGGTCTGTAGTTTAAAAACGAATATCTTTAAAGAGAAGAGATAGAAGAGAAGGTATAGCATTCAAAACCGCTTGCAGCAATAAAAAGTAATTGCAGGGCTCTTTCAAGTGTTATGTTAAAGCATAGGAGTACATTACAACCTTAATCAAAGGACTGATTTTCCATCTGTTAACACCCTCAGCCGCCCCCTCCCTTTCGTAAAGTCATTTTTAAATCCAGGTCAGGTTTAAAAATTAAATAAATTGGAAGCACAGGTGACATTTAATAAAGCCCAATGAAGACTTCTTCAGACTATGGATTAGATATTTGATTAATTAGTATAATGACACTTGGCCCGCATGGCATGCTGCCAAAGGCAATAATCCATTGTGATGGAAGTCATATGTTTACTTCATGTAGCATTTTTTCACTGCTTATTGACCTTTTCTCTTAGCATTTCACTCTTAGACCAAATCTGCCCATCTGCGGCTGGTCGGAAAGTGTTAACACCTGTTAACCATCTATAATAGGAGAGACATTTATCACTTATCACGGGAAACGATGAGCGGGCCGAGGACCAGGGCTTTGATAAGTGACCCAAACCCACCAAAATCTGGCGTGGAGACACGCCTGAGTGATTGGGATTACTCTTTAATCGTTTGTGCATAATAATGTGTGTTATACTGTCAGCAAATTAAAATTACAAATGACATTAATGATATTCTTCATGTTTATGCATTTAATTGCAATCCTTCATTTGGATCTGATGCTTTTTAGAAGCTTATACCCAAGTAACTGGTCTGGTTAAAGTGAAAAGTTTTAATAATTAAATCATATCACTTGGGTTTGGCTCTGGTTGAACGTCAATAAGTTGGCATATGGCTGTGCATGGAATTTCAGAGGCCAACGACTCCACACTGAGGAGACTGTTTTTTTCTGGCAAAGCTGTCAGTTCCAGCTGCTGCGGTTTCCCTGAGATGATGGAGAGCTTCAGGCTGCGACTGCCTCAGGTCTCCACCTGGAGTGAAAAGAAAGGTTTGAAGGGGAAGGAGACTGACCACTATAGCAGTAAAAGAACTTACTAGGGGTACATAAATAAATAACAGAAATGATATAGAAGAACCAGTGTAATGGATCTTAAATGGTACCTTTATAACACAATTTGCGTGTATGAATATGATGCTCGGATGTCAGGGTCATCTTCTTGTGAACATCAGAGCCCATTTATAGGCTTGACCTTTGCCTGTCAGGTCAAGCACCCTTTGCGGCAAATGCCAAGACCGACATCAAAATGAAATTTACGACAGGAAGAGATAAACACAATGGCATTTGGATAAAACACAAAAGCACAAAAGTCTTCATTTCATCGGAGCCCTTAACATAAAAAAATTTTATGCCAGTTGATATTCCGCCATGACAAGCGAGTGTTGCTGTGCATAAATATTTAGTACAGTTCTCACTCATGAAGCATGTCACATATTTTAATACTTTAAGCACACCTGCTTCTAACAAGTGTGGCAGTAAGCTTCTTCAGCTAAATTCAACGGGACCTTTCCATGCGTGACTTTGTAGCGCGTCTTCGGAAGACAGACGCTGTAGACTTTGTATAAAGCAGTTTAGCCCCCCATGTGCTCAGAGCTTCATCAAAAGATGTATCTGCCTTTTATTATGTGCCGTTGTTGTGCTGCGCTCTTCAGGTGCATTTCCCATGGGTAGAGGAAGCTTGTTTTCTGTCAGAATCCAGCAGACATGCCTTGCTTGCTGTACCAAAGCCGTGGGTTTACACAAGTGTTTCACAAAGGGCTGTGGAATAATGAGAACCTGATGTTTATGCAAGCTGTGTGCTGAAAATGCACCCCACCGATAACCGTTAGGACACTACTCCAAACAAGAAAAGAAAAAAAAAAAACGCGGAAAGTCATAATAATTCGATTAGATGCAATCGAGACACGCATTACTATCTCGACCATGTAACCGGAGCTTTCTGTGTCGTCAACAGAGCAGGATACACAGAATAATCTCAAAAGATTGTGTAACATAGCAGCTCTGTACACAAGTAATGGTGCTTGTAACAAGGCGTTGTGGCGTGTCCTATTAAAATGTGTTGTTTTAAAATAAATGATGTGCAGTTAAAGACCACATAGGTGAGTGTTGGGCAAAATAAGCTGAGAGACCCACAAGCTTCTCTAATGTGTTCAGGCCTTGTAGCGTGTGATGTGATCGACAAATCTGACTGAAAGGCAGTCGAGTAAAGGGCACCCTTTGCTACGTTCTTTGCAATGTTCCTCTTCTTTACAACAACGATGATAATAATAGTAAACAGATTTGTCAAGTTCATCAGAAAACCGGACAATCATACAGGGGGTCAGGAATAAAGTAACGAGTTTCAGAAGGAACGCACAGAATGTTTGTGGTGATGTTCCAGCGGCGTGGCTTCACCTTCAGACAGGACCAGGGAAGCACCTTTCACATTCAGCAGATGGTGAATCACCCGTTTTCCATTTCATTTCTAATAAATACATGCCGGGCACATTTGTCTGCCACAAAGCTACCCTCCCGGACTTTTCCTTCTTTTGGCTGATAAATGTTCGCTGTCAACAGTGAAAATAAACCTGAAGCCGAACGCTGAACCTGAAGCTTTTCTGTCCGCTTTTGGGACCTGTGACAATGTGCTGCACAGTTTTGAAGTACCTGGTGCGCTCCCTCTATACCCCCCAAAAGCTTAAAAATAATCCCATTTACCGCGTGGGTCTGACACTTTCCGGCTCCTTCCACCCTGTGTGGCCCCGCCTGCCTGTCACGGCTCAGTCACAAGCTGAGGCCCCCCACCTACCCATCCGTTTTTCTTTTTTTTTTGTTCCCTTAGAGATTTATACCTCCAAGGGCTTTTTTTCTTCCATTTTCCAAGTAGATTTTTCCTCTCCTTGCCTTAAGGAGGTTTTCCTTGATGCCTTTGCCCTTGGCTTGCCTGTTGGGGATTTTGGGTCTTTCGCACAGGGACTATACTTCCCAAAGTTATCAGCAAGTGATGACTGCTGAAACTGCCTGCTGGAATTTCAAACCTCCTGCCACTTCTGTAGCTGTAGTAAGTTCAGATCTATTTGATTTTCACTCAGTAGCTTCATTAAGCAAACAAAACAGTTCCAGTACAAAGTGTTTCTTTCTTGTTTCAGTTTATTATTGTTATTATTTTTTTTCTTTCGTTACTCTCGTTCATTTCTTACAAAACAGACTCCAAGCAGATGCTGATGACTCCCTTCCACAGGATCGGCAAGCGATTTAACTTGTTATTGTTAAATTGAATGTTTTTATTTGTGTTACGCTGCACTGAAGGCCTGCCAGCATCGATGGGTGTTGTGTTACAGTGTCGATTTACGCCACGTGCGGACTGCTTCCAGTACCGCTCCAGTGTCGTCCTGATTGCATCTGCACTCGCTCGCATTTCCTGTTGTTTAATGCAGTCTCATCTTCCCAGTCGCCCGACCTCAATCGATTTAATGGCACATTCCCCTCTTTTTAAACGTATTATTATGTTAATTTGCCAGGCGTCATATAGAGTCCGAGCAAGGTGATTGCAAAAAACTTTTATACAGAGCAGGGCTTTCAACACTCTCCAAAAAATACAAAAATTCTTTGCATCAGGACTCAGGTGGTGTTTTTCTCTAGTTCCTTAAGATAGGTAGACATATACATGGGACAGGTGGGACAGGTTAGGAAATGTTGCAGGACTTAAACTCAGTGTTTCCTGGAGTCTGATGGAAACTACTTGCCTTGCCAAATGCCGTATGACATTTTTCATTGTGTGGACGACAACATCCACAAGTCATATTCTCTCGGTTGACAAGACCAAATACTGCACATATGAATTTCTATTTTCAAGTCACTATATTTAATCTGTTTTTGTAATGTTTTTAAATTGCTAATAATTGAACTTCAATATATTCTACATTTCTTGTGGATTATGAAAAACGATTGCAAATGTCCTACTGTAGGCTAAGAGCTGACCTATAGTAATTCTGTATATTTTGACATAATTATCTGTAATTTAAAGGGTCGGAAAAAAAGCTGGGAGTGACACCGTGAAACTAATTGTCAGTATTCATAAGTATGTATATGTATTAATAATTCAAACATTCTTTCCTGCTATTGATCTAGCTAGAAAATCTGGTTAACTATTGGATGACAGTATCAAAAAAAGAACAGGAAATGTGTCGCTAGCTCAGGTACTGATTTGTGAAAATAAAACAACAGGGCCGATCTGCCCCCCCCAAAATAACAAAAACTTGAATTATTTTAACAACACAAGTCTGCACGAATACGATAAGCCAAAAACCAAAAGCTTGAAAGATGAAATAAGAAATAATTACTTTTTCCTGAAATAGCCCCATTATCAGTGGGAAACGAATCGGAGATACTGGTGTTCAAAAATCAAAGGTAAACAAGATAAAGCCACTGTCACAAATCCAATGACAGACCCAGATGCGGGTGCGAGAGGTTTTCATTTAGCATCAAACTGGGGCAACAACCCAGGAACACAAAACACAACCCAGGAAGCTCGAGTTTCGAAGGGCAGGCAATGGGTCTGGATACCACACAGGTCTGTCCTAGTCTGAGATGGCACAGGTGTGAGTGCATTTTGGGGGACGGGTAGCAGCACTGGACGGGTAGACATGGGGGCTCCAGACTCGGGAACAAAGGACAAGACTAAGGACTCGCTTGGTATGCAGGACAGGTGAGCGATACTTACACGTAGTCATAACGGAGAGGACAGGTTAAGCACCAGAGGAGAGAAATCACCCGTGCGTGAGCAATTAGCATCAGCGTTGCCCGGCATGTGTGACACACTGGGAAAAAAGTGGCAAAATTGACAAAATTTACACAAACCTTACAAAGCAATCAGAGACCAGAAAAGGAGGATATTAGTAATTGATTTTTATTCAGTATTTTTTTAAGATAGATAACACCGAACACAGCTGTTAGACACTAGCAGGTGAGATCATTGACACAATGACATTGCTGTCAGTGTTTCGTTACCCGGCCGGTCAGCACAAAATGGGGCCTTACAATGAAAAAAGGCCTGGAACAAGTAAATAAAAAAAAACTAGTTAAAAAAGACCACCAGCTCCATCCTGGAAAAATAAACAGAGAAAGCCAGGGTCTCATTCAACAGCACAAATCAACAAACTTTGACGGCCAAAATTACCATCCAACTAAAGCACCAATTAATCCTTTCTGATGCCAAAGTATATAATTAGTCAATAATGAAGGGGTATACATTATGTTAGATTTCAAGCTATGTGACCTTAGCAACTTGTAGTCAATTAGGCAATAAACAGCTTGAAAACCAGCAGCACTGTAACACGTCTTACACTTCATCAGAGCCCGTTGTCGTTTCTATTGAGTTATCAAGTTCAAATATAAACACAGACCCTTAGCTGAGCGTGAAAGTGTAAGACATTATAACAGAAGGTACACTGCTTAAATTGGAAACGTCAGTGAAACAGAAAAGTGCCTCGGGATAAAATCACTTTCCCACATTAAGCACTCCGGCTTGATACAATGTATACACATACATACAGTTAAAAGCAGAGAGGTGAGGGCAAATGGTTTAGGGGAAAAAATAAAAAAATAAAAAAAACACACAAATGACATGAAGGCAAAAACAATATCCATCACTCTGTCTTTCAGACACCAGCCTTAAAACATTTATGATCCTTGAAGGTTCTGCTCATTTAAATAAAACGGGTTAAAGGTCCAATGATCAGATTACGGAGCAGGAAATAACTCTGTCAAACTCCTTTTGTGGAGCTGAGATCTGAGGCACGAAGTCTACATTTTTTCCATTAGAAGCGTGCGTGACTGTTGACCCCTCTCACAGTGATTCTGAGCACGTCATGCCTAACATCCCATTACAAAGATGATATAAACACAAAGAGTCCTCCCCTAAGAAATAAATAAACGAAATAATAATACAAAAAAAACTCACCTCTGGTAATGTATTGAGAAACAAAACACGACGCGAGATAACGGAAAATAAATGACAAAGCATATTACTTTGAGCCGGACTGCTGATTGCTCCAAAGCAACATGGATTTGCAAGAGGGGAAATAATTAAAAAATATAGTTTAATATATTTAAAGTCAATAATGTTTTAGAGGACCTTCCACATCACTTATCACCGTGTGACTGGGTCCACAGAGACCCTGACATCGCCTTTGCTTTTTTTTTGTACAATTTGTACTGTGCTGAATAGGACCGACCCATAATATATTCACATGTAAGACCTTTTACGGTCAGGAGCCAGTGTAGCTTCTATGGCTATTATGAAATATCTCTGCAGTGCATCTTCAGTTTCAAATTAGGCCACTTTTACACATTTTCAGACATGATTGCTGTTTTCACTTTACACTAAATAACGAAAAAGGACAACATTGCCTGGTTAAAACAAAAATAATCCAAATGTTTCACGAAATTATGCTATGAAAAATCTAAGCCGTTAACCAACTTTTGCTGTACATGGTTTTAATGGATAGTGTCGAATGCTCTTCACCAGAAGCAAAAGGTACGGTCGAGTTTGCGTTACCAAGTTAAGATCGAAAAATGTGAAAGCTGTTAAGGTAACAGGAGAACATACAGAAAATACATAAACTGCTCAAAACTAACCTCATTTGGTCCTTATTTACATAACAAAAGAAATGTCCATTCCTTGACAATGTTCATAACAGCTCCAGAGCACCTCATTCAGTTTGAGTAAGTAAGGCAGTTTTGTTCAACATGGCAACCCCTCTTTGACGCACTGCGGTCAGCGGGATTTCTCCTTTTAAAAACAAATGTTTAAAATTAAATTTAGCTGCCTCAGAACAGCGTACCCTTGTAAAAAGTACTTAAGTTACTGAATTCGGCTGCCGTTCTTCTAAAAGCCGGCTCATCGACGTTTGAGCAGTTTATGTACCTCGTTTTTCTGGACCAGAAGTTAAAATGAAAGTCCCTGCCCTTGAAGGACTGCTACCCAATCCCGTGGAACGAGGAGCAGAGGAAAAAAGAAAAAATAAACTCATAGAGTTTGACGGCTAGTTAGGCACCGGTTGCCAAATACAATATAAGCCCATGTATATTGCAACACAACTATATATTAATTTAATAAAATACACAATATAGCTCTTATACACGTAACAATTTGGCTCATATGCACAGAAATTGCAATAAATCAATAGTATATGTTATTTGGATGTAAACACATTTAAATTGGATACAATAGATGACATTGTGTATAGTGATAACATGAAGGGACATTTCCATTAACTTTAACCTCAGAGCCACAACAATTTCCTCTTAACAAAGCTATATTTATATACGTATATAAGAATTAACCACAGTTCATCGTAAACTGCTTCCATTTCCTCTTTTTTTTCTGTTAGAGAAAACGTATCCACATTGTTGTTATTATCTGGGTATTACACACTGGAATCCACATAATAACACATGATAATACGTAGTCCCGCGTGTGCCTGACACGGATCTTTACACAACAGAGGAATCGAGTCCCTTATTTATAGTTGTGATAGGCATAATGTACATCTGGACAAGTGGACATCACTATACATGGAAATACGTAAAGCACAATGACCTGTGTGTGTGTGTGTGTGTGTGTGTGTGTGTGTGTGTGTGTGTGTGTGTATGTGTGTGCACGTACTTTTTATTCACTGATTTGGAATGTTTAATGTATCAGATTAATAGGAGGGAACACAGTTTACACAGACAATTATTAATAGTGAATGAAGAATGGCAGCTTTTTTTTCCATGGTATCTCCTCATCACCATTCTTAGGCCATTTCTTCTTTTGCACTTTAAACATCGATATCGCTACACACGGAATGTCACACGTGCCTCTTTCTTGTCACTTAGGCCCACGAGGGGGGGGGCTCTGGAAACTGCCGTGTCTATACCGATTGTCATACAAAACAGCCGCTAATCCCTTCCACCTGCTTGGAAGTTCCCATGTCCTCTGCCTCATGTGAACACATGGTCTGGATGAAATATTTATAAGAGCCGTTGAGCACTTAAAATGCGTATTAGAAGCCAGGAGTACTGTTGTCCAAGACGCCCGCCCACCCCCCACCGCCATTCAAAAAGGTCTTAACCTCAGCCAGTGCAGTTCCCAGATCCAGACAATTTAAAAATTTTTTTCCAAGTGAGTCTAGCATCCAAGTTGCAGGGTGTGTCTGCACATGCCCGGACTCCCCTCCCCTCACTTCCGCAGTGTCGCGGCCTCGGCCCCTCGGCAGTCCTGCAGTAGCTTGTCAATGTCTCGGACCACTTGGCCGGGGTCTGTGCCATCCCGGAGGTGCTCCAGGACACCATGGTCTGGCTGCTCTAATGTGCAGTCCATGTTGCCCGAGTCCTGCCCGACCCTGGACTGGGCCTCTCCCAGTGCCCTGGCGACAGAGTCTGAGGGTGCGTACAGGGAGTCTTTCAGCTGTTTACTCGGCGAGGCACACTGGCCGTCTGGTGGTCCATACTGGCTGATTCCTGGTTTGCTGCCCTCTGAGAGCAGCTGACTGGAGGTGCAGGGGGTGCCGCACGTTTTGGTGGGGCTGCTGGAGGCCGAGGGCACCTCCTGCAGCAGGGGGCTGAGGGCACGCTTGGCTTTCAGGTAGGGTTTGACATTGGCCACCAGAATGGTGTGATCTCTCCTTTCCTTCCCGAAAGTGCAGAAAGTCTTTTTGCCATTGTGGTTGACAGTTTCGTAAGTCTCCGTTTCCGCGGTGCTCTCCATGCCAGCTGGTACAAAAACGTTGTTGCGGTAGTCGGCACATTCGGCCTGGTTTCCAGTGGGGAACTGTGGCATCCAGCACCTGTCGGAGTGTCCTAGCACTCGGCATTCTTCGGTGCAATTAACACACTCTTCATGCTCTGTGAAAGGAGAGATGCAACAAGTCAATCTCTGATTAAAAATCACACCATTCTGCCGTTTTGTCTTCCTTACCACCAGATTTATGAGTTTATAGAACATCGCCATTTGTTAATACTTAAAAGATTTAATACAGTAATTAAACCAAAATGTTAAAACATACATTCTTCTCTAGGTAAAGCTGGATTTGCATGAGTCGTAAGGAATATAATTCTGAATGAAACTGAAGGGGAACAAAACCAGTTTGGCAAAGGAGCGACACTATTATAACAAATTTATGCCACCGGGCTTTGAAGACCTCCCAAAGCAGACAAGCTACATAGAATAGCCAAGTGAATTTCTGTTTGTGTAGTCCTTTCATCTCATTTCAGAAAAGAAAAAAAAATACACATTTTTATTTGATGGCGTGTCAAATGTGTCTAGCATAGAGAAAACTCAACAACTATTTGAAAAACAAGAGCAACAGGAGAAGAGGTAGTAACAGCAGAAGAAGAATTATACAAACTAGTAGTGGTAACAGTCATAATGAGATTTATGCAAACTTTTGTTCCTTCCTCAGTACACTGATGATGTGCATTTTAATGTGAAAAATAAAAAACAATAACAGTAACAAACTTAAACGGTTATTAATATTTTAGCACTTTGATGGCATGCCTTTACCACAAGGAATAAAGCAACCAATCAGTGTTGAGCTTTTTTCCAATTAAAGTTAAGTGAATAAATTTACATATGCATCATGCTTAGGAAGTGTTCAGCTTCTACTCTCTTGCCGTGCTATTTACGATACCTTAACACTGTGTTGACCTACAAAAGGTCAGAAAGAAATCCATTTTTAAAACTTGAAATTGTCCCTTTCGAATCCCAAGGTGGGCTAAGCTGTTGAACCTTTAACACAAACGTGAACCGAAATTAACGTATCTCTAAGCAACAACATCTCTCTGCAGTCATTTATAATGGCTCCACAGCGGAATGTTTCTGAGAATAACAGAAAGAGGCTTCAGTAGGTTTCTGAGGGACAATAACAAATGAAATGAATTATTTAACAGCTACACAATACAGACGAACGACACCATTAAGCACTTACTGTTTTCAAGTGAGAACTAGTTAATATTAATTACCATGTAAAGACTGTGCAGTCAAAAACAATGAGCAATCTAACTGCATTTTTGTTCTCATTAAAGTAGTGCAAAGTGGAACGCTGTTACATTCTAAGGCTGACCGTTATTTTTATGCAATATATTTTTCTAGTCCAGACAGAACTTGTTTGTGTACCGGTGCTCCCAGCAGTGTATAAACGGCGCTTTATTAGCCCTTCGGTGTTGAGACCACACGTCATTGTGCTGGACACAGTCTTGTTGGAGCACCAAGTGCAGCCTCACGGAGGGACGGAAGTAAGACAGGTGCAAAGCAGAATCCTTCTGACGCGATTCCGCTGTGCGGCCGTCGAGCCATTGCTTGTGGAAATGAGTTCGGCCTGTCTCCCTATGAAGCAGTACCTGTGCCTTGTGGGCATGACACAATGCTGCTGGCTTTGACGCGTCTTTTTGGTGAGCTGGAGAACCTTCCGTTCGGCAGCTCAAAGCACGCTTCTTTGGTTGGCAGCCTTCAAAGAGCAGAAACGTCTCATTTTGCAAATAAGAGCTAGTCGAGTCATTAAACATGCACTACTGTCCACTTGTGATAAAAGTCATACGCTCATCCTGTTTTTGTCTAACTGCACAACACAAGCTACACATAGCAGCTCTTAATTGCGTCTAAAAATCATCTTTGAAATTCCTGTAGGTGTCTAACACTCTTTGGTTACAGTACTGGAATGTCTGCTTTGGTAACTAACAGTCCTGATAGTTCAAGTGAAGTTTTTTTCTTCTTCTTCTTCTTTTTTTAATCTCTCAAGCATCTGGCTGTGTGATCACAGACCACAGCGACCTTTCTGAGCTGCAGGTCAGCGGTTCACTCGCTCCTTTGGGGATGCTGAGCGGGCTCAGGAGAACAAAGTAAAAGAATATTTAAAGAACAGAATACAGAGCAGCAGACGGGTGGCTTGACATTTCGGGCATCTCTGTTCGTTGGTGAGGAGGAGAGCGGCCCGTTCTGTGTGGGTCACAGCGAATCTCGATTACAGAGACACAGAGGTGTCGGCGGGGCAGTGAGCGCCAAAAAGTGGGTTAAGGGTTTAAGATGAAGCCCCAGTTGGAAAACACAGATTGTTCTACCACACTGGGGGGTTGCCTCTTGTCCTCTTGCATCAGCGCTTCCGTGGCACCAGACAGCTGGTGCGATAACATTCAACACTTCAACCAATCTCGTCCTGCTTCATCCATGGGCATCAACCCCCACCCCACCCCTTCCACCCCAGCACCATACTTCACCCCAGTATTAAGTGCTTTGAAGAAGGAAATGGCTTTTTCAAGTTCTCATCTTGTGATACTGAGGACTTCCTTGGGAATTCTGCCCTGTAATGCACGCAGCTGGGTACAACCGCATCATGTTTTAAATTAATTTCTATTTCCCATTTCTTCTCTCCTTCTTGCTCAGTCTCATTGTCGATTCTGCAAAAGCATTTTAAGGCATAAATAATATATATGGGAGCGTTTACGTATTCAAACAGGAACTGTCTTATGGATTATTAATGCATCCTCTGTTTCTTTGACCTTGAGTTATACAGTTAATACAGTACAAATTACAATATGAAATATGAGACAAGTATATTGCATTCTTTTCCCACACTACAAATTTAAGTGTATTCAGAATATATATACAGTAGCTGTCAGCGGGGGGCACGTATGAAACAAATTGCAGGCTTAATGATCAATGTTTCTATCTTTTTAGCAGTAAAATGCAAAGTTCAGTCAGACACAAGCTCAGGTACTCTGGCCACATAATAAGAGGACAGGGTGACTGGGAGCAGCGCCTTATGCTGAGCAGAACTGAAGGCAAAAGGAGAAGAGCACGGCAGAGGTCACGCTGGATGGACAGCATTACTGAAGCGATGCATATGACCTTGAAGGAGTTTAAGAAAGGCAGATTTTGGCAGAAAGGCCTGGTGTGCTGACATCCAAAACTCAACTACATGACTGAAGAACAACAAAAAAGTTTAGTAAAGGCAAAATCTGTATTTGAACAAAATTAGAAGTGGCTGAGTGTTAAGAACACACCTTGGCGTCATAAATACAGACTCTTCTTTATCATAGACACTTGTCTGGATAATAAGCAAATCTGAAGTGTAGGCATATAGGTACCCTATAGGTAAAGAACTTTTCCTAAGTACCCACAGGTACTTGCAAGTAAAAAAACTAAACAGTAAATCAACCAAACAGAGCTACAGAGCATGCTCACATGTGATCTGGGTGGGGGGGTGTTCACTCAAGCTCCCTGTGCAAAAAACCCAGTTCCAGAGAAGACTTGGGAAGACGTGTTTAAACGGTGTTCGATTGGATTCCCTGCCACCCTGGGAGGTAATGCAGAGAACCTAAAGCCCTCATGTACGTGTAGTGCACTGACGCATGCATTAAAAGCTCCCACCAAATCTTTTATTAGCAACTTGCGTCTCTTCCACAGAAAATACAAGGCACTGACCACAGCCAGCTTCTGCAGCAGGCCGGCCCACTCTCTCTCAATGTTTACTCGCTTTCTGTTCTGCGAAGAGGCGTCTACCCCCTCAACCCCCAACAGAAAAAAAAATCTCTCCCATTTACAGTGCATCAAGGCATTGTCTGATCCTTGTTCCTGTTTCCCCCCATCACCTGAAGCTTCAGCTTCTTTCCTACTGCTGTGTAGCTTCGTTTGTTAGAAGTGATAACAGAAAATGTATCTCATAATGGTCTGAAAATGCTGAAATGCTGATACTGTAAGCTGCAGCAGTTGTACAGTGTTCCATTCCAACTGATGCTTTGAATCTGAAGAGCACTTTACATATTGTGTATATACATTTAATGCTTATGTATGAATGTATATATGTCACTGCAGAAAGGGATGCTTTCCAGAAAAACATCAGCGCAATGAACACTGGTATTTCACTTATTTTTAAATATATGATGAGTTAAACATCAATGGAAATCATGATACTATGGACTTTACAAGCTTTACTCCCTCTTTTATAAATCTTGCTGCTTTTTTCAGACTTTTAAATTAATGCCTGATTAATGAGAATCCTTTCATGATCAGAAAGAAAAATAAAGCCACAAAACCCTCACATCCTTTCATCTTACAAAAAACAATTCCTTTCACATTAACTCCATATGTTCTCCAGCAGCACAAACAGGCTTACCGGTCTGCATCACATAAAATGCTATCCAAATGTTCAAACAGTTTTTTTTTCATAATTTCAGTAAATATGAAAATAAATAAAATAAAAAAAAAACAGAAGGCAGGGCCAGTTGATCCCCATGAATATGTGTTCAGTACCAGGCCAGTCTCCACAGCCTGGCTGAGTGTAGCATCTGCCCTCAATCTGTTGCTAGGCTGTGTCGTTAATGTTCCCTGGAGTGACGAAAGCAAATCGGAAGATGCTCCCTTGCCCCAGCGCATCATCCACCCGTGCATTTCTGGTGAGACGAAAGGGATGCTGCCGGCCCTCCCGAACGGGTCCACTGGCAGCTGCATCCAGCCCCTGAGCATCTGTGACAGGCGGGCATCCCACCTGTTTACCCCAGGAATGTGCTCTGTGATCCGCGTAAACTGAAACAGGCCACTGCCACACATGTCTCCAGCGTGTGCAAACATGTCAATCACAGCTGAGCACCGGCGACCTAAACTTGGCAGGACATAGCTGTGTTAACGCTCGGCCATTCCTCTCGCCACCGCGTGCCGTTCTCCTGTTCCCCAGGTCGTACTATGGAAAAATTATCATTTCCGTGCTGGGATTCTCTCAGAATCCAACAAGCTGTGGATATCACCAGGAGAACAAAACTAGCTTAGAACACAGAAAAACTCCTTCCCTTTCGCTGCATTTTTCATCAAAACGCTAACAACGCTATTGCATATGCTTTACTTGGCAACCGTTACTCAAAAGCATCTGAAATCCAACAACTTCACTCACTTATGAAATTGTATGTGGGTTGATCCAATTAAGGTTAAGCTGAATTCTCAAGGGACCACGAGTGCAACGTATGCTATCACTTGAAACAACAATGCTCATGCATCCGTGCCAACGCGGCACCCGCTACCTACATGTATTTTACCTGGCTCTGTCTCCGGCTGAAACGAATTATTAGCAACGCCCATGCGGGAAAATGCACCCACGCAACATTTGCGAGATGTGTCTGCTGACAGATCTTGCCACTCTTGTTGCGATCTGCCACACCGGGGCCTATATATAACATGGGGGTTGGCGACAAGATGAAGTAGCTGCATTGGCCAGACAGGTGGGTAAAAAAATTTAAAAATCGAAAACAAGAGTGTGACACAATGGTGAATTTCTGCCATGGCTTTTATCCCAGTGTGAGGCAACAAATCCCAATAAACACTGGTAAATTCATCAGCAGGTAATGAACAGCACTGGAGGAAACCCGTACAGGCCTCACTAAACCAAGAACAAATGGCACTCAGTCCAAAGCTGCTTTCCATCACGTACTCCCTTCCAAACTGCGGGAAATAACGGCTGCTAATACTTGGCCGCTTTTTCAAAATCCTGCCGAGAGGTGCCTGTCAAAATAAAACACATAAATACAGACACGTGCATGCATGCACACACACACACACACACACACACACACACACACACACACACACACACACACACACACACAAACACAA